>JAQPZY010000897.1:0-292500 GCA_029931535.1 Margaritifera margaritifera | reverse complement strand
GTGTAAATATACTCACACTGTACATTAAGAGCCAAAGAATTTGATGTTCCACTGCCATAATCATTCCAAGCTGAACATTTGAACTCTCCATCAGCAGACTTCTGTACACTTGGAAGAGTGTAGGAGGATGAGGTTTGTCCTTGTATAACTATTGACTTGTGGAGCCAACTATAACTATTTGTCTGTGGCAAAGGGTTGGCCTCAATGATATTACAATTGAAAACAAAATTCTGTGTGCCTTCTATCACATTATATACAGAGTAGTTTGGGGAAATCTGGACCACAGGATGATCTGTAAGATGAAATTCCATATGATAGAAGAATGTTATGCTGATAGAACTACTTCAATGCTAAAGAGAAACACTTTGGTGCTTAACTTGCACAAAGCAATATTATGTACACAAGAAGCTTCCGAACTGAATTACATTTGTACTACCTTGTTTTGTATATAAGATTGTTAGTATGACGCTCATGCTGATTCTTTAAAAACAAGAGTCCCTCTAAGGGACTGACACTCTACCGTCGGAAAAGAATTTCCAGGAATCCAAGATAACATCGTTTCTTCTTTTGAACTGTTAAGTGTTCAAACCATCTCTGATATTCTTGAGCTATAACAAGATTTACAAATTGGCCATTCTGGCAGCAATCTTGAATGTCAGGTCAGCACCATTTTTATTTAGGATCAACAAGATATTATAAGAAGTCTTTTGGTGCAAACGCATGTCAATATGACAATCCATCAGAAGAAGTAGCGATTAGATATTCAAGCTATCTGTCATGGAATCCATACTGGATGTAAGGTTGACACCATTTCAATTAGGATCAACTAGATATCATAACAAGTCTTTTGGTGAAAACCTATTTCGATATAGCTGTCCTCTCTGGAGTAGCAACAACAATATTTTACAAATTATTGCCATGGCAGCCATACTAGAGGTCAGATCAGCACCATTTTCATTTAGGACCAGCTAGACATCATACGAAATCTTCTGGTGAAAACCTAGTGTCAACATGACTTTCCATTTAGGATGAGTTGCAATAACAAGATTTTCAAGATGGCTCCATGGTAGCCATATTGGAGGTCAGATCAGCACCCTGTTCATTTAGAATAAACTAGACTCTGTAAGAAATCATTTGATGAAAACTCCATGTCAATATCACCATCTATCAAACTGGCTGCCATGCGGGCCATATTTGAGTTCAAATAGGTCCCATTTTTATTTAGGACCAATTTGACATCATAGGTAGTCTTTTGGGGAAAACCCCAGATCAAAATCTGACCATCCATTTAGAAGAAGTTGTGATAACATTTTCAAGATGATCACCACGGCAGCCATTTTGTAGGTCAGATTGGCACCATTTTCACTTAGGACGAACAAGACCTTGAGATGAATATGTGTTTAAAGTTTCATGGCAATCCTCCAAGTAGTGTAGGAGGGGTAGCAATAACAACCTTGTGCTAATGGACAAATGGATTACATACAATGGATGACAGGTCATCCCATAAGCTCTTCTGATCTATAACATGAATAGCAAAACAATTACAGCAAATATCAAATGTTAAATAATGATGCATATTTCTTAGCTTGTATATTCCTGATCATCTGTCATATTGCAGTCCTGGATTAAACTGATTCATAAAAAGATGGATATATTTTTTTCATATCATTAATATCTAGACAATATCTTTAATACAAACTGTAATGTACATACACACTATGTTGATCTGAACCTCCACTGACTGTGTATAGTTCCCAGTGTTGGTCTCATCTCGAGCTTCACAGAATATATACATATTCTGATACAATGTAACTCCTGTCAGTGTCAGTGTACTGTATGATATCACCAGGTCTGACGCCGGCTGCCCTGGTACCATTATCGGGTCTGGTGTGGAGGAAATAGGTTGGTTCCCAATCAGTATAGGTGACTGGTTCACTGGTCTATTGTACCACAGGAATGTTGCACGAGGTCTGCTGCCATGAGGAGCAGTGCTGCATCTGATATAAGTACTTCCTCCCCTAACAACATTAACTGTTGAGATTAATGTTTCACCTGCGGTATTTGTCAACTGAACAGTGGTAACTGGAACTGGAAGAAAATAAGTAAGAGATTCAGGACTCATAAAATCTTGACAGGTAAAACTTTCTGAATTACAACGGAAATTCATTTGTCATTAAATAAAAACAAACAGATGTAATCAAGTTCTTTTACAAACCCTTTCATAGACAAAATTAACTTGTATATCATGCCTATTGTTCCTTACATTTCTGCAAGGAACCGGAACAAATAAATGTATACATTTCCAATTGTTGCTAAGGTCTGAGATACAATTTTATATGATTGAAGAGGATACTAATACAAATTTGAATCTGTATTTTTCATCGTCTTTATTAAATACTTAAAATGTATTTTGTCACACTTCACGACAAAATCCATTGAATTAGATTTGTCAACTGTCAGTTCATACGACACTTTAATCCCTTTTGTAATGGTGTATATTATGACTGTTAAGTAAATTGTACACAATATTTAATGTTTGTGGTCATGTTTATCATGAGGAAAATTCTTTGACTTCAATTTTTAATTTAAATAATTTGAACATATTCCAGTGTATATATTCACATGTTAATTACATGTATGTTTAGATAGATATTTAATAATCAGATAAAATGACTAGTTTTCTATTATATGACAAGATTACATTACTCAAGAGAATGCCAAGTACAGACAGATATAGAAAAGTAAAGCAACACAAGACTAGGCCCTGATTCATAATTGTTCACAGCCCATCACTGAAGTACATACATTTACTTGACCATACATGTATAAGGGAAGTTAATTAGTGGAGTCAGCATGAAATACTGGAACTGTCCTTACCCCATTGGGCCCAGCCTCTGGAATCATAACTAAGAATCTGTTTAGACCCCTACTCATGATAGTTGCATTGGCTCAGTGTTTAAGGCATTGGATTCATGACCTGACCATTGCAAGTTGAAATCTTGCTATTCCATTAGTCTGGGTCTTCATTAATATTTGTTGACCTTGCCTGTAATCAAATTCATTTGAGATCTTGATGATATACATCTACCTTTCAAATCTGATGAGAAATATGGCTTCTAGAGTGCTCACAAGCTCAGCCAATCAGATGCAAGATCACCTCATTAACTCTTTATGACCTAATGATGACTTATGACATCTCTCTTGCTTATCTAGAAACAAGATGCCCTTCTTTCCTCCATGATGATGTTTTGACAAGTACTGCATATCCCTGACACAAAATTTGGTGAGCTTAAAAATAGACATATGTAGTTTTTGACAATAAAGGCGGGGCATTCTTATTTTCAGCAAATCAGCTTGAAAGAAAATAGAAGTCTTGTCCTAATTCATACTGAATTTTTAAACATTTGGGAATTTAAAATGCTGTAAATTGTGCTTGACAAACTGAAAACCACTGCAAGCGCACCTTGTTTACGCAAAATGACATACTGCATCAATGACAGTGATAGTGATGAGAACTGCCAAAGACTGGGAAATTATAAATGAAAGTTCTGAATCTGAGTTTTCTGGTTGTAGTGCTGTGAATTTACCTAGAGATTAGGGAATTTCTAACCCCCACAAATTAGAGTCCGGTTTACCCAAGTAAACACTGAAAGTAAGGTCCACAAAATGGCAGTCACAAAGTTCCCAGGTGTAATCTCCCTGCCAGTCCCAAATTATCAACTGATTTAGATCTTTCCACAGCAAAACCAGTGTACTACTTCTCTCTTTTTGTAGAAGACACCGTGTTTGAGACCACAGCCAATGAATCCAGTTCATACATACAACTAAAATAATGACAAACTAACATCACAAACAAGCACTGGTCTGCTGTCACACCTGACGAAATTAAAGCTTTTCTCTATTCAAATGTCATCAGGGATGTCTTACAAGATCACTCTTACCATGATTACTGGTGCACAGATAAATTTATCGGCTTTAGTAAATTTATTAACACAATGAAAATGAACAAGTATGACAAAATCAGTCAGTAATTTCATATCAATGCAAAAGCCTAACAGGTGCAAAGAAATGATCATAGTTAACATTCAATTACCAAGGTAAAACATTACATGGTGCTGGCTAATTTCAAAAAGACACTACTAGCATTCCACTGAGATCGCAATTGATGAGGCAATGAAGGGATACAAGGCATGTTCTGAACTGAGACAATACATGACTGCCAAACCAGACAAATGATGAATAAACTTTTGAGCCAGGTGTGAAGAGTTACCTCCTTCATGAGCATTTTCCAGCTGTACTGTGGCAAAAAAGTTGAAAGTGAACTCTAGACAAGATATGGATTAAGGTATTGTGTTGTCCATGATTTAATGTGAGATCTGTTGGGAAAAAATCATTTTCACTTTCAAAGGTACTTTTTCAGCATTACCCTAGCTGAACACCTGGAAGATAACATTTACAGCTATGCAGCAATCACAAAGGTCTTCCACAATGTCTTACAAAAGTCTGTGATAAGGAGTCAGATAACAAACAGAGATCAGTCCACAACCTATACGAAGCAATCTATTACAATTACTGCAAGGAATTATAACAGCACTGCAATGGTTGTTTACAGAAATATTGATGATGGTGATGATGATGTAACCTGTGTATTACAGGTGGGCAAAGAAAAAATCAATGTGACCCAGCCAAAGGCTATTCATTTGTACAATAAGCATATGAATAGAGTAGATATTCATGACCAGTTGTGAAAGCAATTTGCTGCTTGAAGACCAGACAAAATATACACTAGGTATATTATTTGGATCATCATCGATTGTTGTCGGGTTAATGCTTACCTGATCTACAAACAGGTATCAACAAAGCAGTGCAAAATACACACATGCCAACTTTATCATGGAAATGGGGAGAGATCTAACTGGCAACTTTTGTGGAAGAAAGCAGTTAACTGTGAGGGAAAATGGTGGTTCCTGGGAGAGTCTTGTACTGTCTAATCAACAATAGCATGCATATACATTCTTATCTGGCCTAAAGAAGAGGTGTATACCACATTTTCAGAGAAAAGTTCGTCATTAAACTGTCTATGGTTGCAGTGTGTGCAATATCCTTAAGTGTGATATGTGCTTTCTTGCAGTACATGATCATCAGAAATGAACAAGTTATGTTTAAAAAGTATTATAAAAGTTTGGTTTTTGTTTGCATCAAAAGCAAAAAGATGCTGATTCTGATTGTTGTTTGCCTGTTTTTCACCTGCTCAGTGATATTGTAAAAATCCATTAGGTGGAAAAGCTTGTTTACATTAAACATCAATTTCCAGCCATTCATTTTTGTATAATATATATGATACAAGGACTTTGTAAACAGAAGAAACAGTGAAACAGGTCAGCAGTTTATTGTATTTATTTTATTTAAAATCCTTCAGGGGGCACCTTGGCCAATATGATGCATTATTACATCATGGATCAAATGTTATCTTTAGGGTACAGGTGGTGCAACAATAAGTGGTAAAGTGTTGATATGTGAGGAAGCTGCTCATAACTGAAATCATCCGAGGTCTGATGATATAAGCTTATATACCAAAAATGATCAAAATCTCATATGAAATTAAGCTTCTAGAGTGTTTACATGTAACTGTTGATGAACAGATGAATAAAGATGATGCATGGTGCACAGCAGACAAAATGCCTTACCATATACTCTTCTTGGTCTTTGACCAGGTAAGCCAAAAATGGAATTGCAATAGTCATATTTCATATACATGTACTTACTTGCAGGTTTAATGACATAGACAACTGAGTTTGTACCATACTGACACCTCCAGCCAAAAGTATCTTGCATGGAATTAAATGATGTAATTGTAACACCAATTGATGCTGCTGTAGCATTGTAAGCATATCTTGCTGCATCATTAGGAGGCGAACATGGACCTGATGGAGGACAATTGGTAAGACTCACAACAGTGTTATTAACAATCCAACTTGCTGGCACAGTAAAGGATGGAATGCTACATATCAAGTTTACTGTCTCTCCATCCTTGGGGAAAGATTTATCTGCTGATATTGTGACCTGGGCATCTGGAAAGAAAAAATGCAAGTGGTAATTTGAGAAAACAGTCACCCATGTGTTTGCTGCTTTTTTTCTCTCCAAACATTCTAAACAATTAAACTTTACTCTGCATTTGTTCTTTTTAAGAAGGCTAAAAGTCAATTATCTGATGGTGGATCAGCATGTTTCATGCGAACTTTAGAGCCTTCATGCCAAAAAGCTTTCTGACAAATTGAGTTAAAATTCTATAAAGTAGTTTTTGAGAAGGTAATGTCTTGAAGTTTTTGCAATTTTAGTAATGGGGTCCATATTTGATAATATACAGTATCAGCATCATTTGTAAAAAATAAAAGCCTGTTATGACAGGGTGCTTTCTATCGGATTTGGTCTAATTCTGTTGAGCAGTTTTTGAGAAGTTGTTTTAAGTGTTTCCTTTTTTTAGTAAAAGCAGCCATATTGATGGCAGATTAGTATCATTTGCATGAGAAATTGCCACTAACATAGACATTGTCCCCAACCACTTCCCACTAAAACGCTGAAGGATGGGGAACTGCATGTAGTACTCAGTCAATCCTAGGAAATGACTCATACTCTTGCTTGAAAATGATATCATCTATGATCTTTCTAGGTATGCAGCTTTGTAGCTAATATTACTAAAAACAATGGAAACAATATACAAGGTAGTTTTCACAAGCAACTAAAGTTATGCAGAATCCATTATTCTTCTTCAGTCTGTGACCCTGAACTTTGACCTTTTGATAGGCCTCTTCATTTCCCACTGTGCAAGCCATCCACAAAGTTTGGTTCAGATGTGTTGCAGAATTAATTTTATTGCACTTACACCATTTTTTTCCCAGTCACAGTGACCTACACATTTGACCTTTTGACACAAAGGTTGATGGGCTTCTTTCTTAACCTAAGTGCAAGCCATCACAAAGACTGATAACTATATCTTGGAGAACTTAGGTAATTCTGCGGAAATGAAATTAGCAGCTGAAGGGCAGACAACATCATAATATAGTACATTCCACTATGTTGACAGGCGTATAACCAATGTAATCACCTCTACAAAGCTTTTAGTAGTCATCATTAACCATTATAAACATTAATTGCCATTATAAGTTCAGACTAAAGTGATCTTGAAAACAAAATGTTAGCTTCTTTTCTAATTAAAGTGTTTTCGGGGCAATCCTCTAACATTTTTAATTTTGAATCTTTTTTAAATTACAAATTTTAACTTTTAATTGGCACTATACAATCAGTATTGTGCTGATATACAGGTTAACAACCTACCTACCTACATACCTACCAACCTACCTACTGTGACAAGATGTGAGAGATATAAGACAATAAAGCAGAAATGTCCATTCTATATTAAAGCAGAGGTACTATAATGATTTGAAAAATATCAGAGATTCATGTTTTTGTATTTATTTCTTTTTTAAAATCATTGTTCTTAAAATCTGCTGAGAAGCTATTATTACTGTCCACCTGAGAAGCTAAAATTTATTGACTGAAAGTCACATGCTTTGAGTAACCTTGCAGTGACAGCCACCAAAGATACAAGGATAGTTCATACATCATTAATTTCCTTGATTAGCCACTACAGCTGAGGCTGCAATGGAAAAGCACCCAGCATTCTGTCCACTCATCCAATATTTATACTCAATCACATGTACAGTATACTCATTAAGATGCATTCTCTCACCAAGTTTCATTATTCTAGATAAGATAGTATGTACATATTCTGCCAAAATGAGTTAAATGCAAAAACATAACATATTAATTAAGCTACTAAAATGTACAAAGTAGATAACAGTAATGATTTGGTAGGAGTATTGTATTAAGAGAGCAGTATATAATCATCTAGTTCAATGACTCCAGTATGAACAGTAAAAACATACAATTTAAGTCAGTGATGTGTGAAATGTGGATCACAGTAGCCCACTTTTAAGATTAGAGTGTAATACTCGACAAGATACATTCTCTCACACACAAAATTTCTTGGTTCCTGGTATATCAGTAATATGCAGGTGGTAAAAAAATCGTATGTGGTCAAGAGCTACATGCAAAAACTGAACGTAAGCCAGTAAAATGTAAACTGTAGGTCACAGTTACCTTCTTTTGTCATAAGGATGTAGTACAGTACTAACAATGATTCTGGTGTGAACAGTGCTTGAGAATGAACTTAAGTTAGTGAAGCATTTAATATGGGTCACAGTAACCTGTAAGGTTGTAGTACTCATCAAGATGCATTCCCACACCAAGTTGCATGATTTTAGGCATAACAGTATGTATAGAGTACAAAAAAATAATTAGTTCTGAGCTAAATGCAAAAATGTAACCTAAGCCACTTAAATGTAAAATGTAGGTCACCATGGCATTCTTTTGTTGTAAGGGTGTGGTAATAACAGAGATGCATACAATCATCTAGTTTGATGATTCTAGCATGAACAGAGCATGAGAAGCAGACTTAAAACACAAAATTTAACCAAAGTCAACAAAGCATGCAAGCTTGAGGCATGAAATATGGATCACAATTACCTACTTTAGTGATGAGGATGTAGTACTTGAAAAGATACACCCTCACTAAGTTTCATGATTTCAGATGTAACATTATTTATAGTGTACAAAAACCCGGAACTAAATGCAAAAAATTTTCTAGAATGTATCACTAATGAATATATGTGTATAAAGTTAAGCTACTCAGTCCCCTCCCCATAATTATAGAAGGATTAACTTTGAGCAGTATGCACCTGACAGTTCTGGACCACAATATAAAATTTTTTTAAACTAAATGTTTGAAGTCCTGTATCCTTATAAGAAAACTGCTCTGGACCACTTAAAAAATTTTAAATGAAATTTTTCACGTTATGTATTCCTATATGAGAAACGTAGTTCTGGACCACTTTACATTTCTTTTAATCAACATTTAAAATCTCACGACCTTATTAAAGAATATTTCTAGACAAATCATTAAAAAAAAAATACATTCCCATGTTCCTAAACCATAGTGATATTTCAGAGTTAGACCACTCATATTTTTAAAACTTCCTAGACCATAGTGTTTTTCAAAGCTTGACCACTCATATGTTAATAACCACTTAAAATACACTGTAGTCCTGGACCACAATGTAATCTCTTTGTTGTGTATTGAATAGAGTGGAAATAAATTGATTTTTTTTTTACCATATACATAATGGTCACAAGAGAAAAATCTTAGTGTTATATGAGTTATTTTCCTTGTATGTAATAGTTAAAAGATATATGACGATACATTATGTATCTAAATGAACCACATACCACTTTGAAAATACACTTTTGCAGTTGAAACTGTTGAGTGCTAACTTAATGAGCATTTTTATAATGTTCTGGGTGACTTCTTTGGATTTTAATTTAATACTTCAAAATGACTTACATTCCTGAATTTAGATTGTTCTAAAAGTAAAGTAAGATTAAACATGAGTACCATGAATGGCACATTATATCCCCACTCCATGTTTAATAGTTGTCGGTGCAGGCATTAGTGGGGTATGATTTACTTTAGAAGATTACTGACCTACTGTATGGGTTCAATGATCTGGACCATTGGTCAAAGGACGTGGTCTTTACAGAAACCATTGTTTTCTTAACAGACTTACCATGACCATGACCTCTGACCTTCAAACCACAGAAACAATAGGTTTCTTTAGTACACTAAGTACCAACCATCCACAAAAAGTTTGGCCAAGAAACTTGCTCTTGAAAAACAAAATTATTTTGCAAAACCCCATTTTTTTCTGTATGCCACAATGATCTTGACCTTTGACCTTTGACTTTTTGACCCAGAATCAGTAGGCCTCAGTCATACCTTAAATGCAAGCCTCTATAAACTTTGGTCAATATACATGTAGGTGAACTGACTGTCAGTGACCTTGAACTTTGCCCTTTTGACCACGAAACCAATAGGCTTCTTTATTACCCAAGGTATAAGAGATCTAGAGAGTTTTGCCCACGTATGTCATGTTGAACTACATTTATTACTGTATGCAGAAACCACCTTTCTGCTTTCAGTCACAGTGACGTTTACCTTTAAGACTTCAAACTCCATAGGGCTCTTCCTTATCCCAAGTGCAAGCCATTCACAAAGTTGGTAACTGTAGATGGTGGGAAAGTAGAGTTATTGTGTGGAATTCATTTTTCTTCTTTCAGTCACAGTGACTTTGACCTTTGACATTCTGACACCAGAGCCAACAAGATTCTTCCTTACCCCCAAGTGCAAGCAAAACATAAAGTTTAGTAACTGTAGATGATGGAGGACTCGAGTTATTGTGCAGAAGCCATTCATCTTCATTCAGTCACAGTGACCCTGACCCTTGATATTTGACCCCCAAATCAATAGTCTACTGTCTTACCCAAGTTCTAAATGATCTACACAGTTTTGTCCAAGTATGCGATGTACAACTAATGTTATTGTGCAGAAATCATTTTTCTTCTTTAATCACAGTGACCTTGGCCTTCTACCTTCTGATGGCAAAACTGATAGGTTCTTCCGTGCCCCAAGTACAAGTCATACACAAAGTTTGGTAACTGTTAATGGTGGAGTACTCAAGTTGTTGTGCAGAAACCATTTGTCTTCCAATCACAGTGACACTGATGTCTAACCTTTTGACCCCCAAATCATTTGGATTCTTCCTTACCCTACCTGCAAACCATACACAAAGTGTGGTGACTGCAGATGGTGGAGACCTTGAGTTATTGGGGTTAAACCATTTTTCTTCTTTCGGTCAACAGTGACCTTTAGACTCCAAAATTGATATGGTTCTTCCTTACCCCAAACCATCCCCAACGATTGTTAACTGTACGTGGTGGACAACTCAAGTTATTCAATGGAAATTAAACTGGTAACAGGTGGATGGATGGATGGACATCATACTATAATATGTTCTGCTTTGTGGCAGGCATATAAGAACTTAAACTTCATGAAAAATATACTCCCCCCTCAATCCTACACATGGATCAATAGTCTTAGATGTTCAGGGCCTCCATGTTGATCCCTCTATCCATGCTTTGCTGTAAAATGTGTGACTTTTACCCCAGGATTCAAAACATTGAGCAAGCATGTCACGGAGAAAATTGTATTAGCTTCATAATGATTCATGCAATGCATGACCAAAATCCATCAAGTGGTTTAGAAAATATAAGCAAATGAAAATCAAAACCTTGATGCGGATTTTCTATAATTGTGCCCTTGACTAGATCAATGGGATGAAAAGGCATGTCTCAAAATGAATTGTCTTCGCTTCATAATGCTTCATCCCAAGTATAAGGAAGATCCATCAAGATGAAATATATGTAAATGAATAAACAATAATCAAAACCTTAATGCAAATTTTCCATGAATGCAACCTTGACCTCAAGGGCAATCAGGTTTGCAAACATTCATGTATACCTGGTAATGGTTATTGAGCTTCATTTTGATAGCAGGTGGCTTCTGGGGTGGGAGGGTGCATCCTCAACTACGTCCATAGCTGACATTTACCAAATAAGAATTGTTGCTGAGATGAAACATTAGAGCAAATTTCACTGAAGTCTTATTATAAATGTGGAAGCTAAAACATTTGTACATCAGCAATGCCTATGCTAAAATTATCAAGGGCCATAACTCTAATAAATATGTGCAGAATATGCACATCATTGAACTCATCTATATGCTTGCTGATGTGAAGCTTTACAGCAAGTATGGTTAAAATCTTTTAAGGTACACAATGAAGCTACAATGTTCACAAAGCTGTGCACAAGCAATGATAATGTTAAGATAATCAAAGGCCATAAAAGATGAGTTTGGATGCCAAAACTTCCTCTGTGTCATGCAGTAAATATGCTACATTAAGTTCTGATTGGTGGTTATTGTTTACCCTGGACTGGAACAAACAATAACCACTAATCAGAATTAAATGTAACACATTTCACTGCGTGCCACATTAGAAATGTAACCTTCAAATTCGACCCAAGTAGATGGGATACGAAGCAACAGAGAAAATTATGAGTAAAGTACTTCATTATACATGTACATGGGGAAATTTTTTTGGAATGTGTCCTTTATGCTGAACATGCTGATGGGATAAAATAATTAGCTATAAACCACATCACCTTGTGTTAATTTGTGGAAAGCGATTGGGAATTGTCAGCAGTTTTTTACTTTTGTACTGACAATAATGAGTGCTCATGCCTGTGACAGCTGTCTCAGATAAATTCTCAATTTAAAGAATAAAAAGGCAAATGACTAATAATGATTCAAGAGTGCTGAAGATTAAAGTAACTTGTATAGGGTAAGTATTGTTTTGTATTGATTCTTCACCTCTTGTATCAATATGTATATCGATATGGCAATAGTATCGATGCATCGACATATCGATGAATTGTTTCACACTGATCATTCAATATATAGTGTTTAATTAGATGCACACAGCATTGCATTAGGTTGTTGTTACTAAAAATTTGATTTGGAAGAATAATAGAAAAAATAAACAATTTATATTAGGCAATGATGTAGGTAACTCAGTGCCCCACCATGCTCTCTCTCTTTCTGTCAATGAAACTCTTTAGTGCATGCTTGCTAGGGTTATGAACAGTAAATAACACCCACTTTATCAATACCACATCCACTCCACGATGATTTCAGATGTGACTCCGCAAGAAAAACATGGTGTGCAGAGATATTCTCCTCAAAAAGCCACAGCAACTTTATCTGGATGTGCTGCGAGATGGCAGAGAGACTTTTCTTAATCCTCTCCATGTTCTCTCCACCCCCGCCATGAAGCTTGGAGAAACAAAAAACTGCATGAGCTGTACTGTACCACCCGCCACTGCATTATAGGACCCAGTCCATTTTCATTTACAGAACAGGCAACCAAAGAAAGATGCACTATATCACAGAGGACAGTAGGGCCATCAACAGCTTTGCATATTTTATGCTGGACTAGTTACAAGGTTTCACAAAAGCTGGCATATAGCATCTTAATGTATATGTGTAGGCAATCATAGGCAAGAAAATTCAAATGAAGACCAGCCTTTGATGCCCCAAAACTGTTTTCGCAAACGTCGAAGATAAGGCCGCCCACAAAGAAGACCTACCGATGATGATACAAAATTACCAAGACATGCTCCATTATGCCTAGAGCAAGCTAGATTACATCCTCTGGGATGGCTTCTACATATTATGCATCTCTGCATGTTATATACTTGTTTAAAAATCAACAAATTAACAGTGAAATCTTCCATGCTACCTACACAAATATCTCTGTACAACTGATTCAAAGATAAATATATATGTACTGTGCACAGGAAGTTTCAAAACACTTTTGTGAATCATGACACAGTCAATAAATAAAGGAAAATAATAGCTGAAATTTAAATCCTTTTTATTTGTACTGAATTCTATAATGGGGGAGAAAATTTATAATTCAACCTTCTAAAAAGTCTTCTTTGTACAAGTTCCTTACATAACGAGTATTTTATATAAACAGCATGGAAAAACCATGAATATCCAAGGGCTTTACTATTTTCAACTAAAACCTAGCAAAAAACAGTATAGACAAATCTTAAGTGTTCAAGTTACTCACTTTAAACATTGCCAAGTAAAATCTGGACGTCCATGGTTTTCTTAATGACAATTTGTATCTATATATGGATTTTGGAATTCATGTTTCAACATACCAAGTTGAAGTCAATGGAAAAAATCTCCAACTATTTCCAAGCTTTGTCCATGGAAACCTAAGGATTTTATAGGAATATACAAATACTATTTAATGCTACATTTATTTGTGAATTTACTTTCTTTATTACTAATGATGTTGAATCACAAACCCATTTGGAACATGCAAGTTAATAACAGCTGATTGGCTCAACTAGTGTAGTGATAAACATTTATAGTCAGAATAATGGGTAAACACATAAAACACCACCATTCTACAGTGTATTTCTACAGACTTGTAACAAACAATCATTAAAACAACACAGGTTTGCATACTTTACCCCAAAAAAACATGAACTAGACCTGGGATCAATTACTTAAAATTTTAATTGATTATGTTACAATTACTTTTAAAAGTTTTGGCAGAGTAATTGATTAAATTCCATTACCGTATATACTCGCGTATAAGCTGGGTCCAAATCCAAACAACATAGACCCTGATCTGCTGTTGCATAATGTGCCAGCAGATCAGGGTCTATGTTGTTTGTTCTACTGATTAGTCCTTACAAACTGCATAGACCCAGATCTGCTGACACATTATGCGACGGCAGATCTGGGTTTATGCAGTTTGCAGTTGGTAATGGTTATATACGGTACTTTTGGAATGTAATCAATTATTTTTTATTACATTTGCTATAAATTTAAAACTAAAAGTAATTTATATTTTGCAGAAAAACACGTAAAGTTACTCCAATTAAAGATACTCTGTATTTCAATATCGAACTGCTTGTTACTTCATTCATTCTGAGAACTTTGTCATATGAAGTGTGCCAGTAAATAATATACAGAACCACAATACCGGTACATGTTGAAATGAAATAAGGCAAATAAGGCCTAATTTATGTATAAAATACCAAAACCACCCCAGGGCCCCGGGTGGCCGAGTGGTCTAAGGCACTCGCCTTTACCGACCACTGCCATCTCACCTCTGTCCACGTGGGTTCGAATCTTGGGCTCGACCAATGTGGTTATGTGAGAAAGCTGGCCAGTAGCTTCCAGTGGGTCGGTGGTTCTTCCCAGGATTTTTCCGGGTTCTTCCTCCACCAGATATACTGACTGCCATATATAGCCTATCATGTGCTGAAAAATGGCGTTAAACCCATAAAACCAAACCAAAACCATCTAAAAAATGTAACTACATGCCTGTTTATCATTCAACTCTTAGGAATATAAAGTCAGTTCAATTTGTGGTCCTTCATTCATGAAAATGTAGTTATGTTTAATATATAATGTAATCAGAAAGTAATTTTGATTACAGAATATTTTTGACTGTAACTGATTAAATTACAGTTTCTTGTAATCCAAAAATATTTTGATTACAATCACTTGTAATTACTTTATAGATGATTACTATTTCTGATTTTGCTTACATCAGGTCTGACAGGAACTATCACTTAAATGTAGAAAAAAAAACAGGACTAAACATTTATCAAAAGTAAAGCAAAGAAATGAACAGCCAAGATATCAGGCTCCTCAAAAATCAATGCAAATTCAGCTGAACACTTTTTTTTATAAATTAATTAAACGTTTTTGTTCTTTTTTAAAAATTGTAATAATCGCAGACACATTTTATGCCAAACTGGCATCATTTGAACAAACCTGAAAGGCTCTAATGGCAGGATCTCTGTTAAAGTCTTTTAAGCCATTTTTAAAAAGAATTTCATTAAAAGTTTTCTATTGGCATTCTAAATACAAACAATAAATCATTTGATGCCTGAATGTTTTTTGTTCAAATTGAGTCAAATTATGTTTAGCCAATTTGTATTGACGATTTTCTTTTGTAACAAATGATAATCCTGTGTAACTAAGGTTCAGCATAAATTGAACAAATTGGAAAGGCTTTCATGTATGGATGCTCTCAATCAAATTAGGTCAATTTCTTAGAAGAAATTGTTTGAATTGTTTTTTGGTGGGGTGGAGATTTGAGGGGTGGGGGGTGGGTAGCAACACAGCTATATCTGAAAGGAAATCAGCATCATTTGAATGAGAATAAATTTTAAGTCCTGATGCCAGAAAGCACCCTCTAAAATCTGTTGCAAGTTGGTTAATGTTTTGAAAAGAAAACAGCAAATGTGGATGCTGGCTGAATACAGGATCATACCATAAACTCACATGGCTTTATGGCTAAGTCTGCTAACAAGAAAACCACCAATGCCTGTATGATCAGAATGAAAATCATGATTACTATAAATTCATTTTAATTCATGGGGTGGAAATCTTTGTAGATTTTTTGGTTCCTTTGTAAGGCAACTGACACATCTAAATGGCAACATATGCAACTCAGTGAGTAGTGGTGTAACAAGATAACAGGGTTGGATTTCGGATTTATAACAGAACACTTTTGATGGTGATACAAATGCAATGTTTATTGATGAATGACTTTAATGGGAAAAGGGTTATGATTAATACGTGTGTGTATATAGTCCAAATATTGGACAAACATAATCCGCACGAACCTAATAATGTAACCCAAATGTGAAAACAAATAAATAAATACACAGTACAGGGACAAAGGTTAATGATTCACAGTAATTTCAGACAACGAAAAGAATGATGTGTTTTACTCAAATAGTAAAAATGATGTACTTTACTCATATAGTAAAAATGTATACGCTCAAATAATGAAAAATGAGGTACTTTATTCAAATAATAAAATGATAAAAACAATGGGATAGATATCACACAAAATATCTTTACAATCCCAAACCACTGGGTATCACAAACCCCAAAATTAGCCCACGGCTAAAAGATTACATGTATGGAGTAACTCAAAACACTCCGTCACTAGCACACTTGGCTACCAGTCACACTGGTCAATCAAACAGTCAGCATTACAGGTAGTCACCAACCACCATTCAATTCCTTGGTCAATCAAGCGATCAGCACCCACCAATCGGTCAGCAACACCCGATCACCTGGTACTCAAGCAACACACTGTTAATTCAGCTCTACGGCTGCTATGGTCAACTTCTATGGTCGGCTCTACAGCTGGGACCTCGTTGACTCTGATCAGCTGAAAATAAATCTAACACAGTGTATTATGATTGACACGGGCATATACGATAACATGCAATGACGTTATATACGGTAAGTTATACAAATTACATTATCGGCACAACATTACAAGTGTTACGGAATCATACCTCTTTTTCCTTTTTATAATGATTTAATTTATTAGTTTATGATCTCTGTTCTTAGTCTGAACTGCAGTTACCATATGAGTATACATACGACAACCTTTCGATCAATAAATGGTCACATGACTATTTGCGCGCGAAGAGAATTGACCTACTTCGTGTACTAGAAATCAACATTGCAAGGTCACACGCTGGTTGTGTCATGTGATTTGTCGCGAGCTCATAACCTGGATTATGTGTACTTTTACTTCATTGAAAACAACATAATGTTGATTGTTAATTCTAGTCTAATATAGCATTCTTGAGAATAAAATTGTGTTTACTGGAAATAAATACATTCCTTAGGCTTCTAAAGGCTTCGAATGCTGACAGGAACTGCGTAATGGGTTTATTTGATTCTGCGCACTTATTATGTATATATAGAGAATAATCCTCTGATTATTATTCTTTACAGCTACTTACAAAGAGACAGGTCATAATTGAATTTGCAGTTCAGTGTGGGATATATCTATATTTATTTGGAGATTCATCTATTATCAAATACAGTACATTTAGGAATTTAGTACTGTCTTCATCTGAATTATTATACAGTTCCGTGGAATTATCAGGAACATTTCTAATACTTGTGAGATTCCAGACTTACAAGGATTATTTTGGATTTACTCAGAACTAATCAACGTTAGCACATCAAAGGCTATTTCATTTGGAATACTACATCCGGATTATTTGGATTAACTTTCAGAAGTGAACTTTAAAACAATTTAGGACTTTTTAGGATATTCTATACTGTAAGTTATTTTAATTCTTTCACTTTGATTGTTTGTTGAACTATTTTAATACTATTAATACTTTAGGAAATTAAAGATTTGCATTTTAATCTTGAAAGCTTGTTTGTGTCTTTTATCTTATTACATTACCCCTAGAGTCGTAACACAAAGCAATAAACAAGTTCAGAAGTGAACCTACCGTGTCAGATAATAATCCTATGGTACTAAACGTTTCCTAAAAATGCCACTTTATATTGCTAATATACAGCTCTTATTAAGTCACAAACAAGAATAGAAAATATTTGCATTGTACTACGCAAGTCGAAGCTACATAGAAAATATACATCAGAAATTGATAAATAATTTACATACCTCTACAGCTGAAGACGTGCAAATCCTTAAGTAGACTGCTCACTGACAAGACGTTCTGTTATGTAAAGATTTAGTCTTACGGTGAGGCATTTATACACAGACGATGCAGCCCTACATCGTCCCTGCGTTTGATGTATTCAGTTTTTCCATTCGAAAGCACTTCGCACGTGCGGCATAGGGTGAACCAAACTCATTGTTTCTAAATATTGTACAATATACATAAATCACCCTCGGATATCGTTGTTACAATGAAAAACGAAACCCGAGTACATGTATTTAATAAATAAAAGTGATTTATACAATTCCGAGACAAGTGGTATTGGACAAAGTGACCTAAATGCAAACCCTCACCTAAAAAAACCGAGCTTAATACATGCGTAAACTTAAATCAATGAACCCTGAAATATAATTCACTGTGACATGGTTTTCACTGATGGCTGTAGTACTCCTCATGACACAATTACATACTAAAGTATGTGACTACATACGCTGTTATGTATAATGTTTACATATCTAACTTTGTCTAACATATTTAACTTTGTCCTCGATTGTAAGATGTAAACAAGTTGTTTACTTACAATTTGAGGTCAGGGTTGTTTTTGTTTACAATTAGATTGGTTTTTCCACTAGAATTACTGATTTTTGTCATGTAGGCATATGATTTTCTAGAAAATTCTGTCAGGGGTCTAGTGTTTATATATAGGGAGTTTGGTAAACAATATTTCATTCTTGTTCTAATGGTCAGTCTATGAAGAATCATTTTAATAATCAGATGTTTATAGTTGTGTTGTGAAAATCAGAGCGAAGTCAGAGAGAGGAATTATTTATTTTAAATATTCATTGGAATTACTAAAGTGTTCATTCTCATTTTGGATTGATACATGACTTTGGGATTTTTGTGAATTCATTCAAATATATTCTGGATGACATCATTCAGGCATATGAGGCCATTCAAGACTACTGGCACATCAGGCCATTCAAGACTACTGGCACATCAGGGCATTCAAGACTCCTCAAATTCATTCAGAACAGTCTATATTTTGGACTTGTGATTAGAACAGTTAGGATTATTGGATTATTTGGATTTTAATTCACAATATTTTAAGAGTCTTTTGAATTTTCACTTTAATTGTCTAGAAATAAATTGCTTGTTGATTTTACTTACATTGTTGGTTTCACTTTCTTTCTGTTACATATTTTTAGGCCATAGAGTCATAACAACACAATAGTGCCTAAAAAAAGGGAGCTAAATGCAAAGGTTAACCAAAATCATTTGACTACGAAATATGCTTTACAGTGACCTAAATTTCACTAAAAGGTGTAGTACTTGACATAACACATCTAAACAACCATTTATGTGGCTCTATAAGCAATAGTGCATGTGAAAATTACATAAATATTGTCCAACCATAACCTAAAAAAATTGAGCTAAATGCAAAGGATAATAAAAATGACTGGACCATGAAATATAGGTCATGGTGACCTAGTTTTCACTGATGGCTGTAGTATTCCACATAACAATTAAAAATACCTCCTTACAGGTATGTGACTACAATAGTTTCTGAGAAAATGACCTAAATGCAAACCCCAACCTTAGTGTTGACACCAGATGAAAAGACAGACAGACAAACATGATCAGTCCATAAGAAGGAAATACTTTGGAATCCAGCAAAAAATGTGCAAATATCTTGGCAAATGAAGATAACTTTCAGAGGTAAAGTGAAAAGGGGATGGGGGGAGTGTGTGCCCCAAATAGAATGAACACTAATGACAGTTTAAAAAAATTCCATTGTACAGTATATTTATTTTTCTTCATACCATATATATATGGTATAATACATAGAAATTACTTGTCTACTCACCTACAATCATCTGCTGAAGACAGTATGTGAGGATGCACACAAGTATGTTCATCACTGAACAGAATCGTTTTCTGCCAATAAAAACAAAAATAAAAAAGCTATTATTTCCTTACTTAAATAGTAACCATAGTCTTCAGTATGGACCATATATTTAGGATTAAATGGAAAATACTTGCAAATAATTAATTATTTTTATCATATTTAATGTAGTACCAGCACTATGTACCTAAAAAATGTATCTTCACAAGTTGTACGAGGTTACATCTCATCTTAATAAGTGTTCTCTGACAATGTCTTAAACTATGTCCCTATTATGTGTATGTTCATACTTGAAGATTTTTGTACATGCTATTAGATCTCAATAATGGATGTTCATTCTCTCTCAAGAAATTCATGATGCTCCAGATGGGTTATAGCAGCCACTTCCTTCCCATGTGGCAGGTTTCAGTTATAGGCTGTGCCATTGGGCCAGTGACACCTATTTTTCATCTTTGGTGCAAGAAAGTTTCCTGTATGGCCCCTGAGGGTACGTATAAAGATCCCAGAAAATAAATAAATGATTATTATTGATATTAGAATGACTAACTCCAGCGAGCCCCCCAAAGCTGGCCTAATGAATAGAGTGCACTTATTGCCAAAGAGTATGTAACAATCAGTTTCATTGGGTGACAGAAACATCTTACTGATCTAGGTTAACTTGATCACCAATCAAGAACACATGGTCAATGATCATGAATAGAAAATGTAAAGACGAGAAGATGAAATCTGCAGCAAAAAAACTGCTGTATTTATTTCCAAAGAAGTGTACAGGGATAAAAAATCTATAGACTCAAATATCAACAAAAACAATCCAGAGGGGAATCATTACTCCAGAATTGTGAATTCAGTGGTATGGAAGGCCTGCGGCTGGGAAGGTTGATAATGATTTTTGTTTTAATTTTTTTATAAACAAAAAACAGGCAACTAATATGTTTTTTTCCTTCTTTTTAAAACACCTCACTTTTTGGCCTGAAAGAGGTCTTTAATAGGTAATATTTATGATTTATAAGTTAAGTTTTCCCTTTTTTCTCATTGGTCCAATATTAGCCTTAATGCTCTTTATTTGAAGAGATGCTAGCTTTGCTATCTTTTTATTATATGAATTACCCTACACTGTATTGCAGTGATCTAAATAGGGTTGTATGTAACTGTTTGATTCGAGTGACTTTCTAAGAGATAATATTTTATCTTACTGAGAAGCCATAAACTTTAAAATTTTTACTGATACATTTGATATGTTCTGTCTATGAGAGATTATAATCTACAAAAACATCAAGTACTCTATCATGACAGGCCATTTACAAGTTAATTTCCTTCTATTTTAAACATAGTGCATAACTATAAAGATTTGGTTTTTATCTTTCATTTTGAGATAAGTAATTCTTTCTTTACCAGCTGTAAGTACCATGCCATTGCTTGTTCACCAGTTGTCTAATTGAAGGCAGCCTGTAGACTAGTGTCATCTACATAGAGATCTGTAGGTTAAATTGTATCTCTCAAATGAAAAGAGTTGGTTATGAATAAATAATAACAACAGTTCCTTGATGGGACTGACACTCTAATGGCCAAAAAGAATTTTCATAAATATAAGGTACGATCACTTCTTCATTTTAACTTAGGAGCGTGAAAGCCATTCTGGCAATATTGAATGTCAGATTGGCATCATTTTCATTAGGACCAACCACGTAAAAAACCCTTGTCACCATGACCATCCCTTCAGGAGGAGTAACAATAACAAGCTTTTCAAGATGGCCACCATGCCCATATCAGATGTCAGTTTGGTATCATTTTCATTTACAAGTGTATGCGCAGCTAGACATCTTAGGAAGTCTTCTAGTAAAAACCCCATGTTGATATGGCTCTCCATTCAGAAGGAGTACTGATAACAGGATTTTCATGATGGCTGCCATGTTGGTCATAGTGCCTGTAAGATCGGCACCATTTTAAGTCACTATATATATAATAAAAGGTTTTTTAGCAAAAACCCCATACTGAAATGACTATCTGTTCAGGAGGAGTAACAATTAAATAAACAACACTTTCAAGTTAGTCACTGTTGCAACCATATTGGCTGTCTGAGTAGCACCATTTTCATTCAGGGCCAACTAGACCGTGGGATAAATTTGGGTAAAGTTTCATGGCTATCCTCCAACTAGTTTTAAAGGTAGCTATAACAAACTTGAGCTAATGCATGGATGATGGACGTGTGGATGACGGACAACAGGCCATCATGTAAACTCTGTTTGTTTATGATAATTAAAGCCAAATCAACTAATATACAATTACATGTGTAACTAATCTTATTTTTGTTGGCATATGCTCTTCATTCAAATTTGTTAAATATATTTTTTTTAACGTAATACTATGCAATTCCATTTTTAATATTAATGGTTGATTAGCATCAGCTAAATATTTAAATCTCATTAAATAAGTTATTATTTTTACTATTACAACCATTTCTGGCATAGAAAACTCACAAAAGGGTCCAACTATGTCCAAACTGCCATTTTTTAACAGCAAATTAATAAGTGACATAGAGAAGCGATATATTATTTAAATAACATGATGAATAAAATATACTGAAGCATATGGCATTTTAACATTTCAGTTCCCATGATTTTGTTTAAAAGAATTTGTGGGCATTTATATTAACATCATGCATGTGATTCTACTGGCAGTAGAACAAAAATACCGTTTTAAAGGCCATCTACCACACATACTGTTTTACAGTTGAAATCTACCACTTTTGAAAATTAAAAAATATTTTTTTTAATTTGAACCAAAAAAAAAAAAAATAACATTATTTATTGTATGCATTCTACCCACACATTACAGAAACCAGCCAGAACCAGTCTACCAGGGACCAGAACTATTCCACCAGTGCAACGACTGATGCAATGATGTGTGATGAGTAGTCAAATTAAAAATTGCTAAAGCTAAACAACAACTAACATGTGTACACAACAAGCTGTAATTGATTACCCTATTATTGTAATTTGGAGAGCATCAAGCTAAAGGCATGATGTTTTTTGGGGTGCTATAAGTAATAAAGGGATCAAAGGTGGTCCATGACAGTTTTTGAGTCTTCGATTAAAAATCGGCCAACCTTTGGCAGACTCAGGTGAAATAAAATGGAGACAAAGCAAAAAATTATTTCTTCATAAACACTTAAGTATTTTGATTTTTTTAAGAGGAATATTTAAGGTAAGCTCTTATATTTTTTTTTGGTCACTTCATGTCAAAATGCTGAAACATGTGCTTTCTCCCAATGCTAAAAGAACACTCACTAAGAAATACAAGAAGTTCAGCAATGCTAGGAAATCAGAGTTTAAGTGTGTGCAGACAAGTAGCAAAGGTCGAGAGTTTGCATTGTGTTTCATGCAAAGTGGATTTTAAGATAGTATACAAAAGAATAAATGATATCACTAGGCATATGCACACATCATCTTCTGCAACAAACACACCCACTTTTGAAGGCCTTGTTTGAGACTGGATCAAAGTGGATAAAGTGGCACTTGCTGAGACTTTGCTTGCAAATTTTGGGACAGAGCACAATTTACCATTCCTCAATGCAGATCATTTAACTAAACTAGTTTAAGTTATATTTCCTGACTCAGAGATTGCACAGAAATTTTCATGCCTGCGTACAAAGACAACACACATTGCCCCCCCCCAATGAGACAGAAAAATTGAAAATATGTGTAGGAGTTTTAAGTTCAGTGTCATGATTGAGAATGCAATATTATGGCAAAAAATGCACTCGTTTTCTTTTCAATCCCCTTAAAACATGTAAAATTTATGTCAATAAAAAAAATATACTGATTTAGAAGTAAATCTACTCTACTGATCTGATGTCCTGGTTCTGTCACATGTATGTAACAGAACATAATATCAAAAAAAAATAATTTCAAACAATCAAATTTAGAAAACATGAAGAAAAAAAACAAAGACAATAAACTATTTGATGTGTAATACTCATAATGTATGCTTGACAAATTATTTAGGTAAATTTCATGAGATTAAAGCTCACCATAATAAATGCATATTGATGATGTCATAGTGTTCTCATCACATGTAAATACATACTAGAAGAGTTAACTCCCTTTGTCTATGTTTGGGAACTCTCCATTCTGGCGATCTATTCTCTCCCGATATATAGTTGCACTCAATAAAACACATGCAAGATATGTTTTTGTGATGGATTTAATCCATAAAGTTAAGAGGTAAAGATATCCCAAGCATGCATGTTGGTAGGTTATGAGAAAATCATAATGTTCAAGGTGAATTTTAGCAGCCACTTCCATCCTACAACGCATGTTTGGATTCATGTCAAATACAGTAGTCTTATATGTACAATCAAGAGATGTCATTTCTACAGGAGGCAAGCATCAAAGAATTGGTCAGTAGACCTACATTTATTGATGATGGGGTAAAAAAATCTAAAGTATTTCTTTTAAACTCTTTGTCACAGGTGCTAAAATGCCCATGATAACAAGGTAAATATTCCAATAGTTTGAGATACATATATTAGATTACTGTCTCATGAATTGGTTTCATTTTGTAAAATTATTGTTGTTGATTATTAGAAGGTAACTATTAACCTACTTACACAGTCTTTTTCAGAAGTTTCCAATAATGTTTACTTAAGTCCGTAGACTTTGACATTCTGTATCTCTATTATCATCAGCAGATTAAACTTCTGAAGTGTAAGTTAAGTTATGTAAAAAGACACTTAATTAATATACATTGATGCATGTTGTTTGTACCATATTACAGGCCAGAGGTCAGCTTGTGAAAGAAAAGGGCCTTTATGTCCATCGAGCAGGAGGCGAGGGGGAAGAAATGCACAAAAAATGGAAAATGGAACAGTCACACTGCTTATATCCCATATAAAAATAATGGCTTCAAAATGACCACAATAAAAAAAAATATTTTATTTTGTTAACAATATGTGCAGCACTTTAAAAGAAAACACTCATGATAACACTACTATATGTATAGGCAATGTTTTGTTTAAAAATTCTAATGGATGTATGTACTGTACAAATTCTTATATTGAGTAAGAACATTATAATAACTGAACAATAATTTATATCTAAGAAAAATACTAGTTTGAATTTACTGCAGGAATTTAAAGTAAGTTTGTGTAAATGTTGATATAACTATAGTGATGTAATGAGCATGTAATAAGTAAATAAATCAAATATTAGGCAGGGCCCCCTGAAAGTACAAAAAACCCTATACACTCCAACTCGGTCTTTACTGTCCCACATTTAATTCTACCTTTTTACATATAATTTTGTCCACATCTTGAAACAGCAAAACTCAATCTTGCCAATACTGCAATATTCTCTATTCCTAAATCACCACCTTGGTTATTTATCTGAGCCACCCATCCCATAATATTTTATATTTGTACATCCAAATTAAAGTATTGAGAATAAAGATGGCTTGAATGGTTTAAACAGGATCAAAGGGATTAATATAACTTGTAAGATATTGATAATCATGTTCCCTCTTAATGATTATTAACAAATACCAATATCCATCTAAATACATGTAATCTTAATTATAATTGTTTTAAGTCTTGTCTTCTTTTTTTTCTATTAACACAGAACTTATGTAAAATTCATAACATAGTACAAGAAAAATATTTCTGTACTGTTTGAAGAGCTACATAGTTTCCTCTTTTGATTAGAATTTGAGTTATGTCCCATTTACAAATTTTAACTGGCTGTTCCAGGTCAAAAGAGCTTAATATAGAAACTGCTTTATTATTAGAAACACAAACTATTCTTAGTAAAAGAGAGTTCACCACATTCCATAGTCTTTAAGGGGTGAAATCTCCCAAGCCAAAAAAAATCAACCAATCATCTGGTTTTTCTGAACATCAGTGGAATCAGACCTTCATATCATGGCCATAATCCCTGTATGCAGAGTTTGAAACACAGTGGCAAGGTTGCAGTTGCCGTTCTACCTTCCACCCCACCAACTACATGTATAAGTATCATCTTGAACTGTTTAGAGGATAAACCTCTATTTTTACTGCAGAAATCATAGCCATATTAGTGTTTCCACCCCACCCCACCCCTATTATACACTGGTACTGCGCCATGTCATTCTTTCCCTGTTAGAGGCCACTTTTTCTTGTGCCAGGCTTTATTTGCCAACAACTTGCCCATTTTTTGGTTGCAAAATGCTCCTTTTCGTTTTTCACAAATGTGAACAGCCACTTATGTGCACAGTGTAATTGGAACATTGTTTATGATAATAATATTTGAATATACCTGTGCCCAAAGCTTAGACTATTCATTGTGCTGCAGGTCACTACTGATTAATATCATGCAGTGATGCATAAAGAAGGTCTTTGTTTACTGTAACTGACTGCTCACAACAGCGTATGCACACGCTGGACAATGTTTTGACACAGAGTTGAGTAGATATGATGAAAGGGGTTATACAAACCATTTCCAACATAAACTGTATTTGCAGCTGATGGCTAGGTATGGTAAATTTTATTTATTGTCACTTCATCCCAGAAGTATCTTTTGATTGTTGTAAGTTAATAATTTAATGATATTCATGTAGTTTATTGGTCCAAATTAAAGCTGAAAATCAAAAAGGAAATCTCTCCTGCAATTTTAGCAGTACTACTTTATTCTCAAAGGGTCAAAACTGAAGCAGGGTACACTAGATACATCTGAATGATTAATTCATTCTTTCAAAAGGCACATCGAATGATCTAGTCCGCTGGATATAGCAAACACAGAGATCCTGCCCTTCAGTAAATTAAATTATAGTTCATCCAAGTAATTTAAGGAATGCATGAAATTGGAAGATGTCACCTATATTGACAGTTATGATATAATTAATGTTATTACTATAGGTAAGATTTTAACTTTGTGTATGTAAAGGATCACATTCAATTTCATTTGAAAGCATTACTGCCATGTGTAATGTGTATATTTTACTAAGGAAATATGAAAATAAATACTGAGAAGACTGGACCAAGGACTTTCCTTCCTGCAACTTTTTGTGTGGACAATGTATGAAACATTGCACTGTTAGAGCTTTACAATTAACAAACTTCCTTAATTTCCTAATTTTACAACGACAAAAACAATATAATAATAGTAAGATGATGATGATGACAAACAACAACAACAACAATTCACAATGAAATAAGGCACACTTCTGATCATAAGATACATTGAAACTTCTGAAAATGGACACTCACAGGGATGAAGGAAAGGTCCAGTTTCAGAAAGTGCATTCTGGTGTGTTCCTCAATCAATGCCTACACTATGAGGGCATGTTATCAAGAAGCAATTAATAATGTTGTGACTTTATATTTCTATTTATTACAAAATCTGCATATGATATGATTTAAAAAAAACACAAGGTGCACAAAATTAAAACAGATACACATATACATCAATAGTATAACATATTCAGAAAATACACGTATCTGCATCGTAAATATATCACAAAACAACACAATTTAATGAAATTACACATAGATTTGTGTTGCATGTGTGACTTACTTAAAAAAGCATTTACAAAAGTCACTTTCTTGAGTAATATTGATCAAGCATTGTCTGTTTACGCTGACCACATTGCTAAACTATGGTACTCTCCATCACTTTATACTCTTGATATAAGGATCATCTTTGTGACTTTAAAAGTTCTTAAGTTGCTGAAGGAGACATAACACTTCCTATTGAGACATATGATTTCCTGTAATCTTCTGAATTACATTTTACACTCCCAGAATTTTCAACACATGCACTTTAAACATTAACACTACAAAAAGACTCCACCAATGCAGCCTCCCATTTATCGGAATTATCTTCAGTACCTCACTGAATCAAACAATGGAATATCATCTGTTTCATCAGAAGCAGACAGTTATCTCTGTACCAAATTTAACAATGGTATGTCATCATCCTCATTGCATTCAATATTAAATCTAAATCCAGCAACACGGAAACATTTCTGAATTGTTTCGGGTTTTATTTGCTGCCACGATTGGTCAATCCAGTGAAATGCCTGCTGCACTGTGACAAATCCGCACAACTCACTAACACTATCAATTTTGGTAAGAAGCAACTTTATCTTCAACTTCCTGTGACAAGCCTTGAAAGTGCAAATCAGACCTTGGTCCAGTGGCTGCAGATGTGACATGGTATCCTGGGGTAAGAAATGTAATCTAATGTTTTCCAGAAATTTTTTATCCAAATGTGACATAGCTTTGTACATGAAGATAATGATTTTGTTTTATGTTTCATTTTGCGATCTACGCTTTAAATCCAGTCATGGAATATTTTAGAATCCATCCAAGCTACTCTGTTATAATCACAGATAACAGGCATTACAATTTTAAAGCAATAATGCATCTCACATTTACCAATAACTAATGGTTTCTGTTTATCTCTGGTAGCACAATATGACTGCAAGTCCTCCCTTTGAACTTTTCAGACCTTTTGCAGATTTCACCTTTTCATTTAAGGATTTGTCGAGCAATGCTCATTAGAATAAACCAGTCTCATCACAGCTGAAAAAATTGTCTGGAAAATAATCAGACACTGTTTCAGGATATGATCATGGTAATCCTCTACATTCCTCGTATCTACACTAGCACGCTCAACACACACAGTAAAAATGTGGTGAATAGAAACACCAGATTGGAGATAATCAACGGAAAGGATGGTAAAAGTCAGTTTAATTCATCTCTTAAGTCGCTTAATTCATTTTTTAAATGACTGTACACACTTTATTGCCCTCCCTTTGATCCTATTTCTTATTCAAACATACACTGAAAGCAGAGAACACATTTTATATTTTTTGGGCCAAACACACTTGCTCACAAAAATAAAGTTTAAATATTAAACTGTTTTTAAATACAACTTAATAAAGAATCATACAAAAATAATAGTAAACATTTTTTCAGATATGGAAACATAAACGATTTTTAAAAAAAAACGACTTTCTTGGACAAAAAAGTGACTCCTAACCTTGCCATTACTTTATACCTCATATATGTCTGATCATTTACTTATATACCTGCCATTTATCTATCTTATTTTCCAACATATCTAATGTCTACAATTACATTTAGGTATATGAATAACACTGCGAGTTAAGCGGCTTTTCCAATAGAGATCACTGAAGAAACCCAGTATGACATCAAAATTAAATGTGTGCAGAGCTCTGGTTTGCAGAACCACAATGACAACGAAGGAATGAGACAAACTCTCCTGTTATGCAAACGTATTACCAAATGAAGCGTGTGCTAACTATATCAAAAGTTAAATGGCATTAAAGATTATGAGGGACTACCTGATCCATATAAACTCAAATCAGGATGGAGAAGATTGGTCCTATTTGTTTGTGTTTGGTTATCGTTATGTATATTTCTCACATGGTGATATTTTCTGCAGGCCTTTTGGCATTTAGTTCCAAACCATTGTTTGTTATTTTTATTACAAACTGGATTGCTATTATTTATTACAAAACATTGTGAAGCAGTGTCACTAAATAATGATGAGATCGATGCATATAGATTATTGGTGTCATTCTAATGTATGGATTATATACTATTATGTGCATCCTGAGTCTTCTTTACTATCTCTTCTAGTTTACTGGCATCAATATTTTTAATAAAATCACCTGTCTATTCTCTTAGCATCTGGGTTTTTGTGATAATGTATTATTGTCAACAGATAAAATGTGCTTAATTTTGTGGTAAAAACTAAAACAAGTAATTAACAAGGAGTGGCGAACTGTACAAAGTGGGTCAAGTCAATGTTTGCAGAAATTATCATATTTCAGAGCGCTAGTAACAACAGAATAGTAAATAACAGATCTATTTTTGAAAGTTGTAGAACAAACACTCGTATCATCACCACATATTCCATTTAATATAATAAGATTATTATTTCTACATATGTCTATCAGTATTTTCCCTGTGTTATTAATTTCCTGATCTAGTGTTACTCGTTTCTTAGGAAATTTATACTCATTGAGAATTGTCATGGTATCATTGAAAAACTTAATGTAATCTGCACCAAAATCGAAGTTTCTGAGCTTAGGAACTCATCTTTTTCCAAATAGTTATTGATGTTACGAATTCTGGCATTAAAATCTCACATAAAAAACACACATTTATTCGAGGTACACATGATAGTAATTTAGGAGGCAATTTGATCTTTAGTATAAAACCTGGAATCTGATGGAGGAACATAGTCGAATCCAAAATAAACGTCATCGTCAGTTTCAGAACCAGTTTGAATGACTTTAAACAGAAGTATGTAATCTGAGTCTAACTGAGTGATAGTTACAAAAGACGCGATATAATTCTTTCTACAACATCGCAGTTAGTCATTAAATATGGAGTAAGCCTATGGTTGTTCTGCCTACCAGACCAGGAAACCCCTACGTGACCATGCCCAATGACATCAAGGCGATAATCGCTATAATGTTATTCATATTCATTATGTCTGATGACACAGGGGCTCGTATCACAATGTACCTATACATTTTATATGTACTATATATAAAATAATACAAGAGTACATGTGTATATAGGTAAACTAAGTAACCATACGAGCCAGTGTGTCTGAGGACATGAAGGACAACACGGACCACGGCCTCTTACACATGTGCACACGTTTTGTGATAATCACTCAGTTATGTAGGAATAAGATGATGCTGATGTGGAGTATGCTCAGAAATCATCGGAAGAACTAAATGGTAAGATACTAAATATATGAACCAATTTCAGATTGTACAGATAATGGGTTGCTAATATATCCTGGTGCATATACTAGCAATAACAGACTATTGTTAGTCAGTTTCATTGTTTTCTCTGTCTGAATATATGCAAGTGACCAACCCTCTTCTGCCTTTCCTATTACACTGTAACATATTGATTTTTATATTGTCGCTTCTAAAGTCTACTTGAATGCTGACTTAAACTCCCAACCTTTGGCCTTAACCCTCTAACTTTTGACCTTCATTCACAATTTCTGGCTTTCACGCTAGGCCACTGACTTTCATACTTATATTTTTTTTTTTTTTAAATAAACCATTGGCCTTTAAATTTGCCTTCAATTTTTTGTTCTTTTAAATAACAAAAGGGCCACTAGTCTTAAAAATTTTACGACTGCTAGCACTTAACCTCTGGCGGATTATGGCTCACTGGCTTCAAATTTGACGACTTCTGGGCAACTTAAATGCCCGTACAATTTTTATGAGAAAAACTTGGGTCACCTAAGCTTCCATCCTTCAAATTGTTATATGAAAAACATGGGCCACCTATGCCACTGGCCCTCAACATTTTATTATGAAACCTGAACAAATCAAAATAGTTCTTATGGACGGAGCCACATGTCCAGTGCTAAACAACACACCAAAAACCACAGGATACAAAATCCGCCCCTTTTCTCCCAAGTTTTATTAACAGTAGTGGCTGAATCGTCATTTCTGGCTTACTTGATTAATTCATGATCCGTTTCTTTTCTTTCTTTCTTTTTTATAGTCATTTTTAAGAAGAAAAAAAAAGAAAAAGAAAAAAACACGCACCAAAAACACGATTTTAAAGCACTTTTCACAAAAGCTGAGCGTCCTGGACCACGGATCATCACATTTTTATGAGCATTACTTCTGGCCAAGTGTTCATCAAATTTGTATGAGCGTAACTCCTGGCTCACTAACCCTGACAATAAATTGCAAGCGAAATGAATAACATAATTAATAATATTTACCACGCAGCATTAAACTCAACTCTTACAGTAAGTATTGTATGCTTATGTAATGAATATTTAATTTTCAAATTGATTCCTCAACTAACATGGGTATGGAAGAAGTACTAAAATTGCTTATTCCAATTTTTTTATAGTTAATTTACGATTGATAATCTAATTTCACAGGGGATTCTAACACCAACAACTTAAATAATTTGGTGGTAGATAAATTACCTATCGAGCATGGAATTAATTTTATGCTAATGAAAATTAATGAAATTAAGTTAAATAGATGGGACATTATTGTGCCTACTAGTTTAGGAGTTGAGATATATGAAAAAGTTTAAAATAGCATATAAGTTTTTAAACTTTGTAGAGGTTGGTGTGGCAAATGTTTCCGGTGGAATGGGTTTTGTGCATGCTAGTTTAGGAGTTGTGGTTGCCCGTGCTATATAACCTATTATTATTCCTTTAACTTTACTAGGGTTGTTGCAAAAACTTTAAAAGACAGGCTGGTATACAATACAGTTTAAAAACACGATAAGATTGTAACCTCTGCTATAATTAAGCTGAATACTATTGACCAAATGTTGAGTAAATCAGTAAGTGATAATGAAATAAGTCATCATGAATTAAATATGATTGTTAGGGGATGCTACAAATGGTTGGGATAGCAAGACGGTTGGACTGTTTCGCAAATTATTCTCGTTACTTAAATGGTGAAGTTAAGTTACCTCACGACAAAGTATAGTTACATTACTGAGAAAGAAGGTCTGGGAAAGAAGTTTTTTAAAACTCCCTTGATAACAGAAATGGCATTTATTTTACTATGTTACCGATACAAATGATGTTTCTATAATCTTGAAATGTACATTATGTGCTAATAGCGATAATGAAGAAATAATAGTGCAACACGCGCTGGGGTTCCTCTACCGAGCGAACCAAACACCTGCGTGAGGTTGGGCTGGAAGTCCCTTGTTTTCCCCTATTTCCAAGGACTTCCCGACAACATTCGTTGTCAACTGGAAGTTCTCGTAACGCAACAAGACTAGAAACAATTTTTCTGTAATCAATAAATAATTGACCACAATGTCACAACTATAACTTCACAATTGCATGGCTTTTCCTTGTTAGCATGCCGTGGCATGAAGCACATAACGCAATTCAAACACCCAATGCAGGGAACTGTTTTCCGATTCCATCCCTGGGTCAATAAAAACAACAGTCTGAACTACTTTTCGCACGTGTATTTTCCACCAACTGCTACAATGAAAGGCATCTCCAAAAAAATGGATGACCTCTTCCCAATTATTCCATGGCACAAAACAGTAGTTCTTGTCACGAAATATCCCAACCGAAAGGCACAATCAATCAACACCTCTGAATTAAGATAGGAACTACTTTGATCCATGCCCACGTATGCTAGTCTGACCCCATCTCAAACTACGAAATCAATCCATGTTATTGCAAAGTCTCTTAAAAACTGTAAGTATGACTTCTGTTCCTACAAATTGACTAATTACTAGGGCTGGGAAATATTTTCCAAACAGCGACTTCCCATAATCAAACCACCAATCACTAAAATCTAACGAACCTATAAACGGAGACATAAATACAAATGGAATAAACCCAAATTTATTACAATATATATTGAATGTCAGAAACATAACTCCAAAACCTTAAAACTGTGCGTAATATTTGCGCAGTGCTTGTAAGCAACTGCAGCTCTGAATTACTAGGATTTAATACTGTGAGATCAATAAATACATCTACCAAATCTGATACAGTTTGTGGATTTTTGAAGCCTAAAAACATATATTTTCCTTCATCAACTAAACAGTTCAAAGAATTATTATAACGGCTCCTACTCTACTTTTAGAGTCCAAATACGTACGACTTTTGAGGCCAATAACTTGAAAGACATATAAACACGGAGAGAAGAAGCTCGTAATAAATTAACATCTATCTAGCAGAGCTTATTTTTGTAATATGAAGGGAATGCACATAATGGAAAAAATGCTTCTTTTCTTTTCAATCTCCTTAAAACTCGTACAATTTATATCGATAAAAAGTCTATTGGTTTAGAAGCTAATTAACTGACCAAAATGTATAAATCTACTGGATCGATGTTCTGGTTATGTCATATACATGAGCATGGATAAAACCACACTGAATAGTTTAATCAATAATCCAAGTAAAATAGGGAGGTGTGTAAGTGAATGCTAATTGATGAAAAAGCTGAATCCATGATCATAAACGTTTGAATACAGTAATGGAGTAGATCTATTCATATATGTTTTCTTTGCCTCTCTTTCCATCTTTCTTTCTTCCTTTTCATTTCATATTATTTAAAAGAAAGTAAAAAATAAAAAAAATAATTAAAAAAAAAATATCGAACATACCACGCTGTACAGGAACAATGTAGTATCATTCACTTTCCCAAATACAGGTTTCTCATCTTTTCACTGACATTTATGGCACTTGGCCAATAACTGATTTTTTATATTTACACTTAAAAGTTTGACATTGATGATTATATGAAAAGATACGGATCACACTTTTACATTAAATTTTGTTAGCATCAGCTAAACTGGACAGTATGGATAAAACATCTTTTTGTAGGATTTCCTTAATGTACTTGATAGACAGTAATATACCAGAAATAGTCCAATCAGTATACAAATTTTACATTCATTTTTAGATGCAAAAACTGCTGTCTGAATGTAAAATACCTTTACCCAATGACCATACATTCAAATTAAATAACAATAGAATATAAATGAAACAATTTAATTTGATCTTCAATAATTTTAAAATTCCACTGCGTCATGGCTGGAGATACATCAAGTGAAAACAAAAACATACTTGATTGACGATGAGCCAGAAGAACATACAAGTTGTGCACAAAGGAATTTGGGAGCCTGCGTCTGATGTTGTGTTAGCTGCTTACAAATACAAGTGTTGCTATCAAGCAGGTACTGTTTAGTAGTGAATTGTATCCAAAGAAGAACCTACAGGCTGGACATTCTTCTTTCTGCAAGATAGCATTGGATTGACTCATGAAAGTATTTCAATGTTAAATCAAGTATCAGGTCTTATATAATCTGTATTTTAGGTGCACATATGCCAAATTAAATATATATTACATAGTAACACTGTTTCGACAGTATCAGTCAGTGTTAAATGTTCTAATTATAGATGTTCTAAAGCTAATGGAGCTATTAATTTGGGAGAACAAGGTTACGACACAGATGAAAACACCAAACAAATACAAACAATGCATGACATATTCAAAAATAAAATTGGACTATGATTTTGGTGTTTATGGCATCTTCTGTTACCGAGTGACATGGTTCTAAATACTGGTACCATAGATGTGTACAACAGTAATTTACATAAATCCAGTGACTTGTTTAAACGGGTGCTAAACCTATCTTCTATACCGAGGTAACACAGCGCAGTATTCTAAAGTCTGATTAATAATCTGTGATGTATAACAATAAATTATGAGGACAAAAAGGAAGACAATGTGGATAGAAATTAGGTAGAGAAGATTAACTATTTTACTAACGTGTATTACGACACATTACTTTGTTTACACCTTTGATAAAAATGCAATTGAAAACTCACTAATGCTAATACAAGTAAAATAACGTGTTCAGCTAGAAAAGAAACAGTTTGTCCAGCTTTCTTGAATAACTAACTTATAATGCCAGCAGTAATTACAGGTATTGCCACTGCTATTTGTGTGACTAACTCAAGTTTTTCAAGCCTTTTGATTAAGTCAACAGTGATTCTTCTGGAGTAGGAGAAGAAGGTGAAGTAGGTGGAGGTGTAGAAACAGTTGTAGTAGCTGGTGGTGGAGTAGGGAAAACAACACGTCTTATTGAATTTGCTTAAGTTATAGCTATTACTGTTCGTTCTGCGATAGTAACTGTTTGTTCAAGCAGATCTTCTCTTTCAGCACTAATAATCATTTGGATTGTGTTTCTCCTGGTTCTTGTAATGTTACAAACACATTGCCTTCATACACAGTGTTATCAAATGCCTTTGAGACAAATTTTTGAACAAATGTCTGGCTGCTTGTTTAGCTTTTGCCAAATCCTTACCTTTCGTGTGTTCATCATATCCTTGTTTTGTTGTCCTTTTCAGCTAAAGGTTATCTTGGATTGTTTCACTGATATTTTAGCTTTGTTCCGATCTCTGTCGTAAAATATAATGCATTGTCTTCAGTTCTAAAATCACTTATCATTAATTGATATTGTTTATCTATTTTTAAACCATGCATTATGACCTTTTTTGTACCCACTGATAATTTATATGATACTTTTGAGGAGATGAAAAATCTTCATCTTTATTCACACATTCGGGTATTTTTTAAGTTCAGTCATCTGGAATAAAAATTAATAGATAGTACATGTAATATCTTCAAATCGAGATTGATTTGATGTTTTGCATTGATACTTTTAAACTTTGATTTATTTAAATGCTAGCTAATTAATCTGAAGTTTTGATCATTGTGGCCACTTGGGTTCATGTATATTTGTATTATTTTTTCATATTTCTACTGTACTCATTATGACAGGGGTTGCATATAGCGCTGGTTCTGTAAATGTCAATGAATTTGTGTTGCTGTTTTAACTTCTCCACGCAAAGGACATGTCTTTAAATACATTCTTTATTTATCCAGTAATATTTAAATTACTTTTTTTTACTACTCAAAGAAGCGCTGTAAATCATCTTCTAATAAACGTGTGTTCCAATTTATGTTGATATTTAGTTGACGTTCCAGATTTCCTTATCACATAAATGGAAGTTGAACGAGACAAACAGCAAGTTGTCAACAAGGATTGTAAAGGATCTGAAATGGTTTCTTTACAGAGGCCGAAAGATCCGCGTATAGTTAAACTTGTGAGACAGATTGCAGAACATTGATCAGAATGTGAAAAGAGCAAAAGTCAAATGTTTCAAGAAAGAACAATATTTTTTAAAGTCAAAAGATACTGAAATCACACAACATGAAAGAAATAAAACTAAGACAGTAAGATGACGACTGAAGCAAAAAATATATATTAACTCTGTGTACCATGCAACACATACGAATTCGCTAAGTTCTCGGTATATAAATAACAAGATGTCGACCGAAACGGAAAAAAAAGAAGAAAAACAAAAGAAAAAAACAAAAGAAAGAAAATAAAAGAATCGAAACAATTTAACCTGCAACATTAAACTTTCTTCTTACTGTTGCATACATCATACATTTGTCCATCACCATCATAAATCGATATTGAAAAATTTGTAAAGCTAATTATTGCAGGCGGGGAATGTCCATTATAGGATCAGCTACCTGAGAGGAAATGGTCCTTTATCCGACAAAAATGCTGCTCCAAAAATGTCGTGAATGAAGGAGCATCCATTAATACATATTTATGCCTGCACAACATTTAAAAGATCAAAAATGATTTAGCGATGGGCATTGAACATTTAAAGGTACGAGAAAGAAATTAATAATGGTATAGATAATTTTGAATTAGTTAGAGGTATTGTCAAGTATTGCTGCGCAAACTGTTAAGGAAAAATTGGTTTGCAACAAAGTATTAAAATATGATGAAACAGTAACATTAGCCATCACAAATTTAAACGGGATTGACGACATGATAAGCAAAGTGATCATCAACAATAACCCTCCGCCTTCAAGGATTGTCCCATTGGGAAAACAACAATGAAATCAACTAAGTTGGGATTATTTTAGCGTCAACGAAAGCAACAGACACAAAGAGATAAACAAAACCCAATCAGCATAATATGAATAGAGAAAGAGAAAGATATAGGAAGGGAAGACATTGAACTAGAAACTTACACAAAAGAAAATTGAAAAGAATAGAAAATTAGCTGCGCTAATTTCTCCTATAATGCTGTTGCACATAAGCGAAATTATAAAGCTAGATATAACAACGGGGTTGCATTTACAAAAAAAAAGAGAGCTATATAACAATGGACTCACTCCCTTGGAAAGAAAAATAAAACATAGTTTACTCAATTGATAACAGAAACAGCAATATACCCATTTCGCTGCAAAGAATAGATTGTGCTGTTGGATATTTCAATGTTTCCAAAGGGGGGAAAAAACAAAACATTCACTTACATAAATGACAGGAATGAAAAAGTACTGTTTTAGCTACTGAGGATTATTACAAACTTGTAATGTGCATGAAATGAAGTCAAAGAGAGAATGACTGTAAATAATGACAACAAAGAAAGTATGGTTGCTCGTTATTTCAAATAAACATCAGAGGTTAAAAGAACTCTAAGTAACTATTATACAGTATTCACTATCAAACAAAAGCATCTACTGAATCAGACACAGATTGCGGGTGTTTGAAAACTCAAAATGTATACATTTTCCTCGCTCAGATCATTAACACAAACAATTATTTCAATGGCAATTATTCTACATAGCTACAGTCTTTGCCAGATAAAAATGTTCTGCAGGGTGACTTTGTATAATATAATGATAATAGACATTTAAAAGAAATGTATGGGGAAGATAATGTACCAGGGCCAAACAATTAATAGCAACTTAAACCTCAACAATAACCCTATCACCAATGGAGGTGATCCAGTAGTTTGAGGCTTCTAATAAAGGATTTGTAAAAAAACAAACACAAAACATATTTAATGTAAAGATTTTAGCATATATCAAGACGTGGGAAAGAACAGACACCGTAACTGACTCAACTGCCATCTATAGATATATAACGCGTATGGACCAAAGAATGAACAGTGATAGAGATGCCCTGGAATGTGACATGAAAAACTAATCTATGGAAAACAATAACATTTCACAATCTCTTTCGCAATAGTTACATAGAGATTTGAATAATAAAATCCAACAGAAATATATATATATAGTGTCAGAGTTGCAGATAACCAAAAATATAGAAGGCGTCAAAAACAAAATGAATGTGAATGAAAGCACGATTAGACTTATGATTGGAGGAGCAATAACTAAAGTCCCATCACTTACAGGGAGCAACTACCTGTTAAAATTATTTATCGTAATGAATGTTATGAGGCGGGAATGAGACATGAATGTCATAGTAGAGTACAAGAGAAAAACGCCAGAATTCGATGAAAAATTGAGATAGCAAGGTTTGATGAATCAATACTTGAACACTATGGACAATGTGTTTTCTTTGTACGTTTCTATTTAAATTGATGATGGCAGACATGATTTAAACTATCCTGATGTGTAAAAAAAATATGAAACAAAGGCAACCTAAATATAATAATTTATATCCACTTTCAGACGATCAAGTAAAATACGAATACATTTTCATTGGACTTGTGATGAGTATTAGTGTGTATGTTGTTTTAAAGCTTTTTTTTATCCTGGCCAGCACAACCTTACCTTTGGCAATGAAAGGTGTCAATGTTTATGTAAGTAATGGGTTTTTATAGCACAAAAAATTGCGAAACATCTATGCGATAAATGTCTACGTACATAACTTCTTACAAGCAGGAAAAGACGCCACAAGGAGTTAAATACCCTAATGCAACACATTATTGTATCTACACAACCCTAGCAGCTTTTAAACATGAGCAATCGTTACAAGTTTGTACCAAAGCTAAACCCAACTACCGCGATTATACCGGGCAGTTTCTTCATTACATTTTGACATGAAGGTGAAAGGAGATACTAATAATGTTGTGGTAAACAATATGAATTGAATGCGTGTGGAAAAACATTACAATATCATATAAAAGCGATAAGCTCTTCAAGTTGAATGAGTACAACATTTTCATGATTTTTGGTTACCTTTGTTTGTTAGAACAAACAAGATTGAACAAGGTATCATGAGTGAAAAATTAAACTGTTACGGGACAGGTAATGTGCACAGTACAGGTACTGAAACTCTACAGCTTGTGGTGTATGGAACGAAATTTAAAATACCATTCGACTTCTATATGCTAGTATAACATGACCCACTGTATCCATTTGCTCTTCATCCGGATTTCATATTTAAGATAACACTTACAAGAGCAGCTAACGTGATAGATGGTGGCAAACATGATTGTGCTAACTGGAAAAGATTTGCGTCCAGTGCGATACGATCACCTCTGAATCAGTTGCTCAGTCGGTTAATAATAATTATAGAAACGGATTTGTTATCCATTACGACTACATTGAAAGAGAGAGAGAGAGAGAGAGAGAGAGAGAGAGAGAGAGAGAGAGAGTCATTAAGATAACAGCCAATACAGCTTTAACAAACTGTACGCTTGATTCTCCTGTAATGAGCTTGAAAGGTGTTTTGTTACTTTGCATGGTGTAGAGAAAGTGATCATGACATGTTTTCCAGCTAAGCAATACAAAATATCTCAGTGACCACACATGATTTATTATAATGGTTTTTAATTGATACAACATATTACAGAAGCCACTAAATATTAATTCGATGATCAAGAAATATACACAAAAAGTAGTAATGTAAGTGTTATAATATTTGTACTCATGTTCACTACATCTGACTTTTTCGATCACACACTTTTATATTCAACAAAACTTACAATAAAAGCCTGTTATTCAAAGATGAAAACGTCATCGTGACAGATTCAGAACATAAATTAGAAAAGTGGTTAGAGACACAGGTGAATATATGTTTGGTACAAGTACTATTTTTATGATTGATGATTGTGTTAATATCGATAAATTGAAAAAGAAAGCAGACAAGATAATCAGCATAGCTTTTAGTGGTAAACATTTTGAAATATTTGTCTGGGTGATCGTTCAAAGGTACAACTCTGCGATCTAAGGTTTTAGAGAAAATATACAATTTTTGGTAGTTTTCTATAGCAAGGACAAAAAACAATGTTTTCATTGTTATCAATAAAACTCCCATGTTAGCTCATCTTTTTAATGTTCAGGAACTTTCTTGTTTTCTTGAGAGATGTTAACCACGTTGTCCTTGGTAGTCCCTAGTATCATATAACCTGATATCATCCTGCATGTCGTTGTAAACGTTTACTGTCTCAACATAAATACATAATGAATCTTTATCGGTTGCCAATAGTGTCATTCGATCACCGAATTCGTTTCTCAACTTATTATAGTAAAATGTATGCATCAACTATTTGAATACCTCTAACACAATAACACCACATTAAATCGGTTTGGCTAATTTTATTTTCTTGTATTCATACTGACTATCACCAAGTCATTATCAATAATTGTTCTTCTGGAGAACGATATGTCCTTCGGGTATTTGAAATTTGCTTTGCATCTGTTCATATTTTGATGCCGTTATTTTTCTCAGATTCTCCATTTGCTTCCAAAAAACTGACTTGTTCATCAAATGTAAGAAGTCCTTTTTAAAATTCAATTTAGCTTTTTGTCTTTTTTTACTCGATGAATGATTACAGCCAAGGCTGCTGTTCAAACAAAATAACTCTGTATATCTTTTTCATTTTCAAATCCAGGTACACGTAAACCTTTATATGTCTGCAATGAATCACATAGTTTTCTCTTTTTTCAATATGCATACCAATTTTTACAGTATATTTTGTACCTTTGTAATCATTTATCACTTCTTTTGCAAGGGTTATTTTCGTGAGGCACAAGATTTTCAGGCGCAAGCAGATATTCTTTGACATGGTCATGTAAATGTAATCTCCAAGTCTACTTCTACTATGCAGTCAATATCTCGACCATTAGGCATTTTGAACAGAATGGCTTCAAATCATCTAATTAGTTTATCATTTGCCCATCTGAAGGTGTGTACTGACATGCAATGGCTCTTGCTCTAACCATTTTAATTATTGTTTCTGGGTACATAATGAATGACTTTGACATCGACCTTTCGTACTCAAAAGTTTTTATATTTTGACATCTCTATCCGAGTAGTATTCATTGTTTGTTCATGTGTATTTATGTGATATCATACTAATTCCACCTCTTAATCTACTCTAGGTTATTAGAAACATGTCGCAGCGTATCAACATTTCAAGTTCTACGCCAGACATATGTAACCTTGCATCATAAGCAAACATTTGTGCACTATAATAGTGAGTAGGGTCTCGTGTGTAGTATTTCATTACGAAACTCCTCAACAATATCATGCAACATGGAAGTATCTCTTTTATTACTTAATAGTTGTGTAGATCACACGTTTGAAGACTGAAGTGTGTAATCACATCATGTGCATGCTGGTAATCGTCGACATATATGCTTCAGTCACGAAGTGATTAGTAAAACTCTTTTATAGGAAGTTGCTTATTGAAGTACTCATATTTGTAGAAGTCCTTTCAAATAAATTTAAGTTTCATACTCTGAAAATGTTCAAAACGAATTTGTCACCATTTAAATTCTTTGAAGACTGTTCAATTAAAAAAAAATGTCTACCACATTTGCTAGAAAGAGATTGATGGTTTTAAAGATCATGATCATTATCATTTGTTTTCTGAGAATATAGAGCTCCTGTTCATAACGGATGCAATTTGAATTACAAACAAGTAAGTCCATATCATTATTAATTCGTAATTTCTATGGATTTGATTTGATTCACACCCCTTTGTCAAGGAGTTAGTGAGACAAGACCCTGATATTGAAATAACTTTCATCCCCAGTACGTATGACTATTATATTTCATTCAGTAAGGGTTTTTCAGCTGATAGGTTCATGAAGCATGGTAACGAAATAATGAACTTTCATATTTGTAAATAGTTACAGATTTATACGTTAAGTATTTGAGCAATAGACAACAAATCTGAATGATGGCAAGTTTGTTGAAACAACACATTGTTTTGAACAGATGCAACCAAAATTCATGAGAAAGGACATATATTTATATGAGTGCTTTGCTCGTTTTGAATAACTTAATGAGGTCTATATTCCAGAAAATTAAAGTTCTGCTCTTCTCTCTTCAATTCGAACATATCCAGTGACGACTATCAATATGCTCAAAATGTCACGAATCATTTCAAACTTGAAACATTAGGTAACCTTCACAACTATTATGTCAAGAAGGATACTAGTACATTCGTGATGTACGATACATTCGAGAAGTTTACCAATATTTGCATAACAAGCTACAAGGCTAGACCCAAGGCATTACAGTAGTTATTTGCTGTGTTAGCCCATGATGTCTCATTTATGATATCTTCTGTTGAACTCAAACTGTTAAGGTACTATGACTTTTTGTTCAATTAGTTGAATCAGTATCAGAGGACGAATTAGCATTATAAAGAACAGATATGTAAAAGCTAATAATGATGGATATGCTGATGATGAAGGTAAGATAAAAAAAAATGACCATGAGTATGATATGAGTATGATAAATCCAAGCCCAAGTCATTCATAATGTATCAACATTGTAGCAGTTTACAAAACTGGGCGATGTGTCAATACTTGCATGTTAAACACTTCAGATGGGCTAGAAATGAAGAGATTGAATGAGTAAATCAAAACGTATTAAATATGCTAGACAACAATGAGACTGGGTACATTTTATAAGTGCATATATAAATGCGAACTCATTTGAACGATTACTTCAAGGATTATCCACCAGACCCAGAGAAATTAATTTTACATGAAAATGATTTATCTCCCATAAAAATGACACAGTTCATCTAATATGGTAAAGCAATAAAGCCAATAGTGCCTAGACTTTAAAAAGCAAGAAATACGTCTTTCACTACAGAAGTCTAAAGTTGTATATACAACTGGGACTGAAGTTGAAAAAAATCCACATAGGTATATTATTTGAACAGCAGCAGCTGTTAAAGCTTATATATATATATATATATATATATATATATATATATATATATATATATATATATATATATATAAATCAATCAATCAATACAATTATGTGACCAAAGGCCAATGATGATTCTGAAAATAACTTCTCTAAACTATGGAAAACAAATGGAGAATTTAAGGAAACTTACAAAAGTTAAAATATATACGATGAAAGGAAATATGGAACATTTCAAAAGGATCTATCATTTGCCAGGAGGAAAATTATTGATGATGTTGCTTAGTCTGAAGAAAAATCAAATTAACAAAAAAAAAAAACAAAAAAAAAAGTCTCTACAGGATGCTTAATGTTAGAGTTTGTTCGAATTTAACTATAATAAACCCAAACATAAATGCGATGAGCGATTAAAACTGTTGTTTACAGATACGGATTCTCTGTCAATAAAGGTTGAAATGTCATAGAAAAAATACAGTGTTATTACATAAGCGATTACAAAAACAACAACATTTAAAACATTCCGCAAATGAACATGACGGTTGTTGGAGTTTTTAAGGAGGAACTATCGTGCATTCTAACCAGAGAATTATAAGGTCTACTGCAGGAATTGTAATTTTTTTTTTTTTGTTCGAAACATATCATGAAAGAGAAGAGTTTCAATGATATCAAGAAGTGTATTCCTAAAATTAATTTCAAGTTCAAATGTACCTCGATTGCATATTCAATCAATAGGACAATTGCAAACAAATAACTTTGTTGAGGTCGTTCATTCATGACATGTACACGATCAAAATGAACACAGTATCAGTGTCATGCTATGATATGACAACATTAACACATTATTTTACGTGTATTTAAACAATTTATTTTAAATAAGTACAATATTAAAATCATTCAAATACAACTATGTCACGTGCACGATGCATCTATTGTGAAGAAGATGTGCTGAACTTGTAGCTGCTAGACTTCACTAAACATTTCAAATTTTAATTGGTGTTAAATATGTTTTTGTTCAGAAGTTAAGAAGGAGAGGAACATATGAAGAGTTTGCAAAAGTACAGAGGTATCTAGAAACAATATTTATAAGCTCATCAGGGTGTATGGTCTATCCAGTCCATTTTGGACATCAAAAAGTAGAAATTTATAATAATAATACATCTATAGTAACTCAAAAAGAGGTTGTACAATCTGTGCAGACGCCACCTGTAGAAACAAAAATACCAAAAACTAGGAGAAAAAGGCCTAATGCTAATGTAATTGAAACATTGAAACCATCTTACATAACTGAAGGTGGTTCACGAAACTACTAATGAGGCAGAGATAAAGACTATTGAGATACACACAAAAACACATAGCGGTCTTTTTCAGTTACACTGCTCTACTCTCAAAGCTTCAAGGAGGCTACTGTTTTACCTTCAAGTTTTGATCTTGTTGAATACCAACATTCTAGTCATCCTACTCAAAAAAGAGTTGTAAAGTAGCAACACCTTGTATCATTATGCATTAGACACTGCCTTTGTCGTTATTTGTTTGTCATTATTCAAAATTTTAGTATTTAAATAAGAACCATCATTTAAAGATTTGATGAATTGATCCTGTTGATTGTATCCTTAGGTTTCTCGGAACCAATCAACGACTGTCTTATAAGTTCAGATTAGTTGCCTGGTAAAATTGTTGCATAATTAGTGTTCTGTTTATCTAAAGTACCATATTAATATAAGTCCTAGTGCAGTTTGTGACTCTACAAGCAATGCAAAACTTCAGTTTGCAGTGTTTTATTATTATTGTTATTATTATTATTATTATTATTATTATTATTATTATTATTATTATTATTACTTAATTGTATTACTTTTGATTTAGTAAGGAAACCTAACATGCGCACTTGTTGGATATGCCAACAATGCTGTGCTACAACATACGCAGTTTGTGTTTTTTCTGATGTGAACAGTGTTAATTTCAAGGTCGGTGGCTATTCGAATAACTGTACTTCATTTTTCATTATGACTTAATCAATTAGCATTATATTATATTTTTCATAGAGATTATTATCTGACTAGATGCTTCCCTATATCAATAGTAGATGTAATTAGTTACAGGCGCATGTCTGAAATGTGAAAAAGGGTCATTAATTTGAATAGTGATTGCGCGATATCTCCTCAAACTTTTACTACTGCCAGCTGATGTAGGTATACATTTTCGAGTTACCTCCCTTAGACTGATGAGCTACTAAACCGACCTGTTTCGTGGCTATGCACATCCAGTATGGAAATAAAGGAAACAATTTCTACCGTTATGTGATTATGAATATGAATTCTGGCACGAAGTCCCAGCAAACCAAACCATACACTTTGCAACGACTTCATGTCATGATACGACTGCAATATAAGAATGCACAAAATCAACATGAATTTGAGAGTTACAGATAGTTTGGGGATTACTTCCAAATTGCTATCATTTTCATCTTTTTCATCATTGGCGACATCGTCGTCATAAACTAAATAAATACATAACAAATGAAACAATTACTACTACTACTGCTGCTAGGGCGGTCGCAAGTTTGCGCTGGATGCAGCGGCGCCCCGGGTGAGCGCCCCCCCCCCGGGAAAATACAGCAAAACTCTGCACAATGGCGCCCCCTCACCCCCCCCCCCGGCGGTTGCCCGTACAGCCCGCCCCTTACGACTGCCCTGACCGATGCTACTATTACCATTTATACTACTGCTGTGAAGATGGTAGGCGACAACGAATATGTTATTCATTGTGACAACGACGACGACGACGATGATGATGATGAAGGTTAATGTTGTATATGATCATTCAATAGGGTAATTTTTCTCTGCTTAAATTTAAACACAATACCACGTATGGAAGAATGAAACACAGGAAGAATACGGTATCAGTTAAGTTCTGGTCTGAGTCGTGCTCGGCAATTTATCTTTATACATACCTAATATTAATCCGGAGAACTCTGCGTTAGACTTGTTTGATATCGCAAGTAGAGTTAAAACAGTTCTGAATTAGGCTAGTTTGAGTTAAAATAAGAATAAAAATCAACAAATCATTTTACGGCATGATACATGTGTTGTATTTTTGTATAAATCATTCTTCAATATGGCGCGGTAATACAAAGATATTGTTGAAATCGCTAAATACAAGTTCGTCTAAAATCAGATCAGGGGCGTGGCAATGCAGGGGTAGTCTTGCAAGTGTATTAGTTGGTGGTGGTGGTAATGGGGTACAAAACTAAAATTAAACATAATATCAACTATCAAAAAGGTGCAAACGTTTGAATTAAACTTTTTAATAACTTATCTATTGGCCACACTCAAAGAAGCTCAGTTTATTTATATGTTTGCAAGGAACCCGGAATTCGATGAACTCGGCTCAACGGTTGATAAATACAACGAGTACAAAATAAACCTGGAAACCCAAAATTTAAACGGTTAATTAGCTTAGAAGGAGCAGTCAGAGGTAGTTTGATCGTCATCGTCATTTTCTTCGTCTGCTTCTTTATTCAGCTACTTTCTCTTTAGAAAATCTCCAGAACTTGTTTCTGTCCCAAGATTACTTGTATATGTAATTACACAACCAGGTGTGTTGATAGAATTCGCTTTGTAATGGATCTCAATTTAATGTTGCTCAATTTTATATCTGATCACTGGAATCATATATAGTATTTTATTTATACACAGAATGAATGAGTGAATTCATGAACCTTGGTCTTCATAATGATGAGCATGCTGTGCACGACTATGCATTGCATGTGTACACCACACCCCTCATGACCTCTGTCTCGTGGTTTACGTGACTCGCCTGTTTATCAGATCAACCAACATTAGTACTTTATTTCCCTGTGATAACACTCTGCTGATCTGCACAAGGGTTACATAAAAGTGGGGACAATTAATCCTGAAGGATGCCCTTGTTCCGATTTTAACCGTACAGTTGTTGTTGGTTTGAACCCGATAGTCTAAATTTAGAATAACAAGGAGTTGTTGACATGGTGGCATAAGTTAGGTAGATTATGGAGTAGTTGTCAAAATCAAGAATTTGTCGTTTTCAAAATTCTTATTTCTAAGCTTCACCTTATCTTTTTAGATACCAAGCTAGCTAATATCTATATATGGAAAAGTGATATATGTATATTGTTACGACTCTATGGTCTAAGAAAAATGTAACAGAAAGAAAGTGAAACCAACAAATCAAGTAAAAAATCAACAAGCAATTTATTACTAGATAATTAAAATGAAAAATCAAAAAGTCACTTACAGTAATGTGTTTTGAAATCCTAATAATCCAATAAGAATGATTGTTCTAATCACAAGTCCTAAATATAGAATGTTCCGAATTCACGGCTGTGTCCTTGAATGTTATGATGTGCTAATGGTCTCCAAAGTCCTGATGTACTAGTAATCTTGATGTGCTGATGTCAAAATGAAGTATTCCAAAATCTCTGAATAAGTTCACATAAATTCCAAAATCATCAATTAAAAATCCAAAATCCAAAAGTTTGTGAGCACTGTTATAATCCAATGAATATTTAAAATAATTCCTCTCTTAGAATTTGGAATGAATTTTCACAACTGTAATAGCTCTTTACAAGACTGATGGTAATGTCAAAACTGAATAAATGTCCACCAAACATGGCATATATAAAGATTGGTCACATGACAGAATGTTCTAGAATATGAGTCATCTTAATGTAATTTTACTTGTAAACAAAATTCAACCTTGACCTTCAAATTGAGAAAACATATTGATCAAAACAACTTAATTCAAGGACACTAGTTAAACATGTTTTTCCTGATAAACATTAAGATTTAAGCAAATATTAAAGTGAAGAAACATTTATAATTTCCTAAAATATTTATAATATTATATAAACATCATACATAACAATATAATTTCAAACTTTATCGCTTCAAAGATGATAACATAGAATAATTACTTTTTGAGAAAGTCTGCGATTCGGGGTACACCACATATCGTCGCTTAAAGTTAAGCCTTTTGGCACCCGTGTATTTCTTTTCTTCCTTGTCCTAACCCAGTTATCGAAAATGTGTCCGCCCAAAATTATGACCAGAATCATTTATGATGAGATTGGAAAACACGAAATCAGCTATTTAAAATATTTTACCTACTTACTGTAAATTCCGTCATATTGCAATTTGAACCTAATATAAAATATACATTGTGGTAAAGAATTACAAGTATGATGTAACAAATGTTATGAATAGATAGATAGATTAGATTAGATTAGATTGATTTAGAGAGATTTAGATATAGATAGAGAAATTTAGAGAGAGATAGATAGATAGAGAGATAAAGAGAGAGATGGAGAGAGAGATAGAGACAGATAGAGAGATATAGAGAGATATATAGAGAGAGATATAGATAGAGAGATATATATAGAGAGATATAGATATAGAGAGAGATAGAGAGATATATATATAGAGATATATATAGAGAGAGATATAGATATAGAGAGATATAGATAGAGAGATATATAGAGATATAGAGAGATATATATATAGAGATATAGAGAGAGATATATATAGAGATATATAGAGAGATATATATAGAGAGATATAGAGAGAGATATATATATAGAGAGATATAGAGATATACAGAGAGAGATATAGATAGAGAGGTATAGAGATATAGATAGAGATATATATATAGAGAGAGATATAGATAGAGCGATATATATATAGATATAGATAAATATATATATAGAGAGATATAGATAGAGAGATATATTGAGAGAGATATATAGATATAGATATATATATATAGAGATATAGAGATATAGAGAGATATAGAGAGAGATATATATATATAGAGAGAGATATATATAGAGAGATATAGGTAGAGAGATATATAGAGAGAGAGGTATAGATAGATATATATAGAGAGATATAGATAGATATATATAGAGAGAGATAGAGATATAGATAGAGAGATATAGATAGATATATATAGAGAGATATATAGATAGAGAGATATATATAGAGAGAGATATAGGTATAGAGAGAGATATATATAGAGAGATATATATATAGACAGAGATATAGGTATAGAGAGAGATAGAGATAGATAGATAGAGAGATAGAGATAGAGAGAGAGATAGATAGAAATATATAGAGAGATAGATAGAAAGAGAGATAGATAGATAGAGAGAGATAGACAGTGAGAGAGATATATATAGAGATAGAGATAGATAGAGATAGAGAAAGAGAGAGAGAAATAGAGAGTGAAATTTAGAGATAGAGAGACAGAGATAGAGACAGAGATAGAGAGATAGATAGAGAGAGAGAAATAGAGAGAGAGATAGAGAGAGATAGAGGAATAGAGAGAGAGATAGACAGAGACAGAGACAGAGACAGAGATAGAGAGAGATAGAGATAGAGAGAGAGATAGAAAGATTGAGAGAAAGAGAGAGAGATATAGAGAGAGAGATAGAGAGAGAGATAGATAGATAGATAGAAAGATAGAGAGAGATAGAGAGATAGATAGATAGATAATTATAATTGTTAATCATATGTCTGAATGTGGACTTGTACAACCATTTTATCCCCACATACCTCGACTTCAGTTTCTAGGATATATTACAAACTTTGCTTTAATGAACAGTGAAAGTAAAATTAGTACTGAACAAACTGTAACAAGATAACCGGGTTGGATTTCGGATTTATAACAGAACACTTTTGATGGTGACACAAATGCAATGTTTATTGACGAGTGACTTGAAAGGGAAAAAGGTTATGATTAATATGTGCGCGTATAAGATCCAAATATTGGACAAATTAACATAATCCGCACGAACCTAATAATGTAACCCAAATATGAATACAAATAAATAACCTTACACAGTGCAAGGACCAAGGTTACAGATTCACAGTAATTTCAGACGACGAAAAGAATGATGCGTTTTACTCAAATAGTAAAAATGATGTACTTTACTCATAGTAAAAATGTATACTGGTACTTTATTCAAATAAGAAAATGATGAAAACAATGGGATAGATATCACACAAAATATCTTTACAATCCCAAACCACTGGGTGTCACAAACCCCAAAATTAGCCCACGGCTAAAAGATTACATGTATGGAGTAACACAAAACACTCCGTCACTGGCACACTTTGCTACCAGTCACACTGGTCAATCAAGCAGTCAGCATTACAGTAGTCCCCGACCACCATTCAATTCCTTTGTCAATCAAGCAATCAGCGCCCACCAATCGGTCAGCAACGCCCGATCACCTGCTACTCAACCAGCAACACACTGTTAACTCCGCTCTACGGCTGCTATGCCCAGCTTTACAGCTGCTATGGTCAACTTCTATGGTCAACTCTACAGCTGGGGCCTCATCGACTCTGACCAGCTGAAAATAAATCTAACGCCGTGTATTATGATTGACACGGGCATATACGATAACGTAATGACGTTATATACGGTAAGTTATACAAATTACATTATCGGCACAACATTACAAAGCAATAAACAAGTTCAGAAGTGAACCTGCCCGTGTCCGATAAGAATCTTATGGTACTAAACGTTTCCTAAAAATGCCACTTTATATTGCTAATATAAAGCTCTTGTTAAGTCACAAACAAGAGTAGAAAATATTTACATTGTACTACGCAAGCCGAAGCTACATAGAAAATATACATCCGAAATTAATAAATAATTTACATACCTCTACAGCTGAAGATGTGCAAATCCTTAAGTAGACTGCTCACTGACAAGACGTTCCGTAATGTAAAGATTTAGTCTTACGGTGAGGCATTTATACACAGATGATGTCCCTGCGCTTGATGTATTCGGTTTTTCCCATCGAAAGCACTTCGCACGTGCGGCATAGGGTGAACCGAACTCACTGTTTCGAAATATTGTACAATATACATAAATCACCCTCGGGTATCGTTGTTATAATGAAAAACGAAACCCGAGTACATGTATTTAATAAATAAAAGGGATTTATACAATTCCGTGACACAAGCTAAATATCCTTTACTAACTACAAGTCATTTCGATTTCTTATGCTGTATATGAAAAAAGTAATGGTATTCAAATTTGTCTGCGCTGATGTGTGCTGTCATCAGAACAGATTGTGAAGTGTTATCAAACTTGGTTTGCAAATGTAGTATAATGGATTTAAAAATAAATAAATGCATGAATCAATAAATAAACGAAAACAGAGCCGGTCGCGAGAAGTCACGGGTCTAATAAATTCATCTCAGATGCCAGTTTATTTTCTGCATTTTAATCTATTTTTACCCTTGTATCGTCCATCTCCCTCCCCCTTGCTTCTATCTTGCTAGCGTTTCGTTATTTATTCTTCAAACCCAAATTCCGGACACATTTTATCATATCTCTTGTTCAAAGGTGCCCCGACTTGACCCTCAGTAGTGTGCATCATGAGAACAAGGAAGATACCTGCAGTAAACTGGGTACAACATGGGTCGTCATGTAGCTCAACAATCCCCGGAGATTAAGGGGTGTTGTCAATATTAATCTATTCTGTATACTAACAAAAAATCCCTTTAATTCTATATTTCACATTTTAATTGATCGTATCTTTCAATCTAGATTATTTTTAATATATGTCACTTTTCAAAACTCTAATATCAATGAGAATCCATAATTTTGGAAATGCTTTCTCGTTGGTAGTCAAGCCCCATTTGACCGATTTTTGTAAACAACTGCCAACGTGCCACTTAAATTCTGTTATTAACTGAAACTTCTTAGTTTTATGATTTTTTATGTAGATAAAATACTTCGAAAAGATTATGCGAGGTTCAAAATAGGGTAGGTGATCATGGCACGCGCCTGCATAAAATTGTTTCCGATGATAAAAGCAGTTAGTATGAAAGAAATAAGTAAAGGAATATAAAATGTATACCTTCAATATCTTGTATTTATATATTTTACAAATGTTATGAATTAATAAGGGTGAACAAAATACAATTCTAATTCAACATCGTTATATATTTTCAAGGTCTGCATCTGGAATGACGAAACCTACTGGAGCCTTTTATGAGCTAAAATCATTGAAGTACAATAGCTCTCAGTGATAATACTGTTGACAGCATAATGGTTACATAAGACTAGCAATTCATTCCAAGGATGTCTGTATTGCAATTTAAACTACCAAGTTATTGCTGGTTTGAACCTGACAGTGTAAATTTAGAACAGACAGCACTTTCTGACAGTGTAACATGTGTTAAGTGGATTTGGGGGTAGTTGTCATGATAAAGAATTTGGCATTCTCATATTTCTTACTCTGAGCTTACTGGACCCCAATTTTTATCATACGTTACGGTCTATACTTTAATGAAAAGAAAAATGAGTACTGTACAAACTAAATATCTTTTAACTAACTACAAGTCCTTTATATTTTTAATGTCATATATGAAAATCTACGGTATTCAAAATTCGTCTGTGTATTGTCCTTAGAACACGTTGTGAAGTGTTATAAAACTTGGTTTGCAAATGTAGTAAAATGGATTTAGAAATAAATTAATCAAAATAGAGCGTTTCGAAAGAACACATGGTTCCAATAAATTTATCTGAGATGCCAGTTCATATTCGTCATTTTTATCTCTTTTACTTGTTTATCCTAAATTTCACACCCATCCTTTGTGTCTATTCTTTTTATATTTTTTTCTTGTTCTTCAAACTTAAATTATGGACACATTTTATGATGTCTCCCGCATTTAAACGTGTCCTAACCTGACCTTCAGTAGCGTAGGTCACGAAGAACGAGGATTTGCAGTCGACTAAGGTACAGCATGCATTGTCAATGATTCCTAGGTGCTCTACATATTGACACAAGTGTCACGGGTGTTCTCAATATTAATCTATCCTAAATGCTAGGAAGTGGTTCTTTTAATTCTGTATTTCACAATTTACTTGGACTAATCTTTTAATTCCAATTTCTTGTAATATATGTCTCGTTTTAAAACTTGCTAAAGGAATCACAATCCTTGCTTTTCCCAATAAGTCATTTTCAAACTCAGAATTATGGAGCACAAGACGCTTTTTGAAACCCACCTGCGTCCTCACCCCCACCCCAATGTATATATATATATATATATGTGTGTGTGTGTGTGTGTGTAATTAAATGACGCATTGTGGGTTGAATACTATCATTTTGCAAACTTGACACTTTTTCAAAATTCATTATTTAAAATAACTGAGCCACGTGTTGTTTTTATAATTATCGTTATCGTGCGGAAATTTTGTTTGGAGAGTATAGTCATATTCACGTGGTCGTTTTAATAGGAAAATAATTAATAGTCTGCTGGTATATTACATTTCAATCAAAGTTTAAAATTCCTCATGCACTTTTGCATTGTTTGTATTTTTAAAAGGAACTTTTATCCTGAGAGTAATTGTAGATATTCATGTTCAGTAAGCAATTAATGTACATATCAAGGACGATAAGTTAAATCTTTTGTAAGAGGATATAAAATTCCATATGATAGGGTCATACTAGCTGCAACAGGAGCAGATCGATCTGCATTAATACATTGTAGACTCCTTTTCATAATGATTTAATATTAATGACATGAGCAACTCCCAACTAGGTGCTCAACTGAGACAATTTGGACTAAATCCGATCTCGATTTGCTCTGCTTATAAAAACTTGACAAAGTACATTTTGCTTGCATTGATAGCTACTGTTGCAGGTTCAAGTGTGCTACTTTATCGATTAATGACACCACTCATTATTGCAATAAAGACTGCAGTGTCTTGTTGTTTAAAAATAGATTGTACTGAGAGAGAGAGAGAGAGAGAGAGAGATACAGACAGACAGAGAGAGACTCAAGAATATTCAGGTTAATAATGTAAACAATACAAACGCGTGATAAGCTACAAGAACATACTGAACTAATTCGTAGCAGCATGCTTGAAATTTTCCATCTTACTCTCTCTCTCTCTCTCTCTCTCCCAAAATTTTGAAACCGTCTCATGCAATTTCAAAATAAGGATCCTACACTGCAAATGTTACATTACTAAATACCAAGATAAATCTTTGCGAAGGAGAGGCCTTGTTAACAGTCCATCTAATATATATATATATATATATATATATATATATATATATATATATATATATATATATATATATATATATATATATATATGCATCACACTCATTACTTATGAGACAGAGAAGTAGAAGTCTTATAATGTCCTGTATATTCCCTGTAATATTAATACTATAGTGAGGTAATATGGGGCAAACGCAAAATAACATTATGCCATAGGTTTTACATGTGTGGGCATCTATATGAACAAACGGGAAATGTAATGCTAAAAATACTCATGGTTTAACATGTGCGGGTCTCTATAGGAACAAGGAGAATTTATCATTACGCCTCCATGTTGAAACATCTTTTGGGACAAGATGGGAAATGTGATGTTAAATCTACACCTACTATCCAACACGCCGCTTGGAGTGACCAACACTCAGTTATCTACTGAGTGTTGGTCTACTACTACTATCCAACACCCCACACTTACTATTCAACCCGCCATTGTAGTGACCAATACCCAGTTATCTACTAACCCAGTTACCTACTATCCAACACCCCACATTCGCTATCCAACACGCCGTTTGTAGTGATCAATACTCATTTATCTACTATCTATCACCCAATGATCTACTATCCAATACCCCACATTTACTATCTAACACGCCGTTGGATGACCGATGCCCACACCTACTAACAAAGGGTAGGATGTAAAAGAAGTGTGATAAAGTCACACACTATAGCCCCAAACATACTTATATGCTATCACACTGGGTTAGGGTTTAAGTTTTAGTTCTTGTGGAAGACAAAAACATACACAAACATACAACACATAGATTTTCAATGATTGACCAGTAGCTCTGTTTCTGAGAGATTTGGATGGCAATCAAAAGGGCCGTTGGAGTGGTTAACCAAAGAGGGTTAACACATACCATATCACATACACATAGCACTCCTCTCGGACCAAGCTCTACACTCTGCGCATTTGCTACTTCCTCTCGAGTGGCGCCAATGATTTATGATTTGTTGTGCTTCTTCTTATTCTTCTTCTTCTTCTTCTTCTTCCCTGGCACGTAACCGCTCCCGAACATTTTGCCATCTGGCGTTCAGGAGTTCGTCTTCCTCTTCTTGTCTGTCTCTTCTATTCCTTTGCCTCCAGACCCCAAACTCTCTTAATCTTCTCCGTATTTTCCTTAATTATTTTGCGAACGAGTTCTTTCCCCGTCTGCAAAGAGACCATTTCTCTCTCCGAGATGTCTAGTAGGATAGTATTCCTCATCTGGTTTAAGAGAATCTCTGTTCTCTCCAACAAGGCTATGGCTTAACAACATTTGCCAATCCGACAGTGCTGGCTACTCATTATTCTTAGTTGACGTGTCGACGATGAATGGCAAGACTGATTGATTAATTGATTTTTAATTTTCGACGTATATCGGCCATCCGGTCATTCACTTCACTACCCAGAATGCGTGCCCAGCACGCTTCTTCAGTCATTAAACCTGTACATAGGAACGGAGCCACTATGTACAGGGTTGATGGTGTGCGCACGGCGCACTAATTAATTAATGACAGAAATGGAAAGGCTGCACGGACTCGGCAAGGGAGAGGCGATGCGGAACAGAAGTACTGAAACGATATTGACGTACATAATCAAATGTTGCCCAGTTAACTAATTCGGGCTGTCCCTAATAACCAATTGTGTGTTAGCCACATATTGTAATTACGGTCATGTATACCAGTTACAAAAATGTTCCTACTCATTACCATTTTTATAATTTGGTGTACATGGTGAACTTTCATTTTTCCGAAACTACGTCAAAAACTCAATGGCGAGTTAAAGTAGCTCTTAAATATTTTGGTGATCGTAATTTGGTGTACATTGTAGCAGATATTTTAGACCGGTGTTCGAATGGATCAAATTTGATCTTTTAAAGGAGTTGAAATAAAAATGGGTTTTCTAGCCAAAGTGAAACCCCTATAGGCAATATATTTCAGCCCGAAAATGGGCTGGGGTGTTTTCCTGCGGCAGCAGCTTCCGGGGTGTCAATTAATTCTGGGGCTGCGGCTCACACCATTGAATATTCATGTTGATTGGTCTCGGTTCCACTAAGGCTATTCGTTCCTCCATCGTTCAGGCCGCCTTGTTGGGGGGAACAGCTAGTTTGGTTCGCCGGTCGAACCTGTGGTGGTCTATCAGCTCGTTGCATATCAGTGCAACCAAGATCAAAGGGCACTCTTTGAAATAAACTCCATGCCATTGTATATTGTCAATGGCCTGGATTAATTTGACTTTCATGTTCTTGAAGAGTATGGGGTTCCACTTGAGTTGATGACTCGCTTGATATCGTTGCTGAGAATCTGGGCCGATTCACTGTCACTCAATAAATTGTCCACCCCCATTACTCTTGCCTGCTCCCGGACACTTCCCTCTTTTTACTACTGTGGTTCAAGCTTCTTGAGGACCACGTCTGCTACCCCTGCTGTTGCTGCTGCCTGGTTTCCTTTCCTGTTTCCCCACCACCTTCCTTTTCTTTTTCCTTCTCTGTCCCTTTGCGTGTTACTGGGGGTGGCGCTTCATTTTTCTTCTCCTCCTGCCTTCCCCGCCTTACGCCGTGTTGTACTGATGTTACAGCTGGTGGCAATGAAGTTTGCTTTCCAGCTTCGGGAGCAATCGAAGCTATAAGTAGCGTTGTTCTTGAAGGTGGATATTTTGGCCTGAGTTTCACCGGGGGGTGGGGGGCGGGTGGCGCTCGGAATCGATTGAGTCTTGGCGATACGCTGCTTTCGTTGATCCGGCGATTTCACTCCCTCTACCGGTCTTCTTGGGGCGCTACTTCTGTTGCTTGCGCGCTTAGTCTCCACCCCGATTCAATACTAAGGCGTAAACCTTTGATTGCATTCAGGGCCTGGGGCGGTATCATGACTTCCATCTTTAGTTCAAATAATAATAGGTGTTGCTTGGTGTTCTGACTAACTCAGAATATGGCAAGACTGACTGATTGATTGATTTTGAGTTTTCGACGTATATCGGCCATTTGGCCATTCTCGTCGCTACCCCGAATGCGTGCACAGCACACTTATTCGGGCATTACACCTGTACACAGGAATGGAGCTATGTACAGGGTTGATGGTGTGCGCACGTCGCACTAATTAATTAATATCTGGAGTGGAACGGCATGTACCGACTCGGCAAAGGAGAAGCGATGCGGAACAGAAGTACTGAAACGCCATGAACGCACATGATCAAATTCTGTCCAGTTAACTAAGTTGGCTGTCCCTAATAGCCAACGGTGTGTTAGCCACATATTGTAATTCAGATCATGTATACCAGTTACAAACATTTTCCTACTGATTACCATTTTTATAATTTCGTGTACATAGTGTACTTTCAATTTTCCGAAACTACATGAAAACTCAATGGCGAGTTAAAGTAGCTCTTAAATATTTTGGTGATCATAATTTGGTGTACATTATGACAAATATTTGTTGACCATTGTTCGAATAGATCAAATTTGATCTCTTAAAGAAAGTTGAAATCAAAATGGGTTTTCTAGCTAAAGTGAAAACCCTTAGGCATTTGAAACAATTCTTGTATAGCCCTTAAAAGGACTGAAGATCATCCTATGTTAGCAGTACCAAGAACGACTTCAGATGGCTAGGTGGCTGGAATTTACGTCTGTCTCGGTCCCTGTTCTTTGGTGGGTTGATGAGGTCTGCAGCTTCATACGAGCTCAGTGGCGGCCAGAGTGTACTGGGCTGACTTGACAATTGATGTACATCAATCAGCTCGTTACATATCAGGGTCGATAAGGGGATCATACATCTCTCATATTTCTTCCCCAGTTCCCGAATGTTCTCCCCTGCCTGTCTGGTGCTTTCCCTCCGGTCTTGGGGTAGGTGGCGCTCCATCAGCATCTTATATGATGTTGAGACTGTACGAAAGTCTTCTATATGACACGTAACCTTGTCCGCATCTTCCAGGAGTTCTGCTAGTCCCATATTCCATGCTTGGTCAATGAGGTATTGCGCTGCTTCTTCTTTAAGTTTGCTTTGTTTGCGTTCCTCATGCCAATCTGAGATCTTCTCCGGTTGCTACACTGCTGCTGGTGGAGGGGGTTGCGTCCTAACTTCCGCCGCCTGTTGTTTCTGTTGTTATTGTTGTTTATTGTTGTTTATTCGGGGGGGGGGTCATTGATGGCGCTAGGGGTTGAGGTTGGCTCCACTTAACAACCTCCTGCTGCTTGGTGTCCCCAGCAACTTTATTTCCTTCCTTCACCAATTGATTAGTTGTATCTGGTAATAGGATACTGGGATCCTGTTAATTGTATAACGAAACGTTGCCACCATGTAGCTAGACTTGATGGTCTGGGGTTTAGGACTACCTTATAGTATCTATTTTTATTTGGTCAGGTTAAGCTTCTTATTCCTTGGCTAGGTTGACTATGCTCATACTATTGCTTCAAGTATTTAATGGGCTTGACAATCAGTAACCGCTTTGTGCACTTTGGGCCTGATGGTCTGGTCTTGGGACCACCTTATGCTAGTTGCATCGATGTGGGTCAGTGTTTGGTCCATATGGTAGCAATTTATGGTTTGCCAGTCTTTGCCACCTTGTGCGACTGGGCCTAATTATCTGGGCTTATGACCACCTTATAGTATACTAATGGCTTAGAAGGTTGAGATTTTATTATCTTGTTTGTGAGAGAGTTATATGTTAAATGGATGATAGTATTATCATGCTCTGTTAATTGAGTTAAGTGAGTAGAAGTTGGAATAACGCTATTAGTCCTATATATATATATAGTTAATTGCTTGTTTTTGTACCTCTTACTGGGAGAATTGATTTTGTCAGGTTTTTTGGCTGCCTTTATTTTTCTATCTATTATATGGGGATGGAGTTCCTCCCCCGTTCTATATAAGTTGAGTTTATAATGCTTCTCCTATCCTGTATGTTGTATCTACTTGATAAATGTATATGTGCTCCTTTTAAGATAACATCTTATAGTAATTGCTGAGATCTACAGATTTTTATCTAGTTTTATTGTTTTATATATCTGTCCATATCATGGGGGTGGGGTTTCTCACACCCATGGCAAAACTGGCAAACGCACTGCTGCATTTTAGAGACGCGGACTCGAAGGAAAACATCCCTTTGAGTGGAGAATTGAAGGTGAAGGAAGGCATACTTATTTGAAGCACAAATAGAGGATAGAATACAAGTTAGGAGGAATCACACAGACCTAAAATAAACCATCCTCTTTAGGAAAATTCAACTCTTATGTGTATGGGTATGTGTATGGGTATCGTGTGTGTATGTGTGTTTGTCAGATTAAAGGCTCTTATTTTCTGACCTCGTTGCGGCTGCCTACAGTAGATGACAGCGATTCTCGCGCCCCCACGTCGACTTGCTGTAACAACAATCCAGGCATCCCTGCGGCGCCGTCGATGTCTGCTATGCATCCTGACGATCCCTAACAGGGCGAAACGGCTAACCCCTATGAAGTAGATCTGCTTTAAAAAAGACAAAACAATTTTTTGGTGTCTTTTTAAGCGCACTATAGCCACATGAAACGGTTCGTCCCCTGGTCTTACGGACGGTTTCCTAGACGTTAAATTTTATTGTTTCCTGGGCCCACATAGTGGCTCGACAGGCCCCCGGTGCATGCCAAATTTTGAGGTGTTACGATAAACATGCTGGAATGGGGTGCCGCGGTGTGCCGCCGACCCCATGCTCCACTCGCAGAAAATGGATATGTGGTCTAGGTATGACGGTAAAATAGTTCAAAGAATACAGTTTTCTGATTTTGTTTAGGATAGAGAGTTCTAAATTTAAATATAGGATCCTAAATTTGTTTTAGCTCTTCAACGGGTTTTAATATGAGGATTGAATTTCATAATATGTCGTAATGATTCATGAACTTTTTTTTATAGTACCTTATCTTTCACTAATGATCGCCATGAATCAGTGCTACTCCCTCACGTGTCAAAATCACATGATTCTCTCTATTCCAAGTTCCATAACACAAGTTAAACTAATGTCACAGCCAAAGGCAGGATTAGCATGTATGGTAATACTTTAGTGCCATTGGTTACAATTTGGACTGCGTTATCACTGCTTTCGTTCGTCCATCCCCACTGTATATCAAACCCTACAACTGCGAACTGCACTGATGAACAACATTGAAGTTGGGGCGCGATTAGAATCATTGGACCAAGGAGCTAGATAACTCAGTATTATTTTGTTTTTCCGGATGATATTGGAGGAATTTTTACATATACACGCTAACTCTCCTCGGCTCGCTCCCCCCTCAATTATGAGCTTGCTATCAGCCCACTCGTTGCTATAGGTGTGATCTGTGACTGCAATACCACAAAACAGGAAAGTTTCCAATTACTCATAGTGCATTCTAATAGCACTTCTATCAACGTTTATTCTTAGAACACTTAGAAGAATTGTACACCTTTTCTTGTCCTACTGTGAAACTGATTATATTTTCAATATTTGTGTATTTCTTCTTCCGTTAATGATCAATTTTTTTCTTTATTTTTATAACTAAAAAGGCCTGTGTCACAGTCCATGACAACTCTATTTATCCATTATATCCTTTTTTTAAATAAACGTTTTGTATTAATATCTTCCATATGGAGCTTATTAACTTTTGGTGAATTCATTTTTTCATAATGATTGTCATCTAGTGTTAAATTTAATTCCAAATTGTACAATATATTTTCATCCTCTTGTAGTGGCATTAATTCTTGCAATCTTTAATCTATTTTTGATAATGTTACTATTAATTAATCATGCTTTTTTCAATTTTTTTATTTAACTGATCTTGATTTATTATCACTTCTTGTAGTCGTTCTATTTCTTTTGTAATGGGCATTGGTAAAGGTTGGGCAATATCTCCTTGAAATTGTTTTCCTATTTTATCTTCCAATATTTATTTCTTTAAAATTACATCGGGTGTCAAATATTTTTCAGTTTTTCAATCGTATCAGTTCCTTCAAAGTTCACAAACGCACACACACAGACACACACACACACACACACACACACACACACATATATATATATATATAATATGCCAAATCAATTTAAAATAATATAAAATAATTTTTAAAAATAAATATATGAAATATTATATAATGACTTTTAATACAAAACTATGTTAAATATGTTTTATTTAATAAATGCTTTTACCAGACAAAATTATTCGTTATTTCTGCGTTGTTAAGGATTGTTTTTAAAGCAAATCAAGATGACGATTCAAACGTAAAATTTTGCACAAAACCCAACATACAAAAATTGTTTGATATTGGTTATGTATGCATAACGGTGCATCTCAACATGGTTATGTTCATGTTAAATAATATATCAGTTATTATGATAATTGTAAAAATATTAATTTTAAAGAAAGAAAACGCTCAGGAGTTATTTGTTTATTAGATAGTCTTATTACAAATTTCGTGGATAATCAAAATGTTGATGAAGAATTACGAAACATTGGTGACAAATTACTAAAATGACACGTAATGTCTTTTGAAACAAATGATGATATAATTCAGGACTGAGCAAATCCCATAGCCCGACGTCCCGGACTATTCATTTTCGAAGTCTGGCAAGTAAAATTGTCCAAGTCGTTAGTACAAATGCTTTTTTCCTATTTTAAAAATGTCGGGCAGGTCCGTATTTTCGTGCTTTAATCACTATATCTTCTTTTATTTGGCCATTCATGCCCTCCGGGCGTACTGAATACTTGATTCTACCCCTCTCCATGTATACATTTACACCCTGTATAACACCTACAGGTGGTCAGTGATAACTATCGCATATGTGCACATTCTGTTACCGCTTGACTGCACATTGGGCTAAGCGACCAAATTATCGGCAAATCAAAGCACGTCAAACAACACAAAGCCGGTATAATTAATTAGTAGTGTTTTAAGCGGCTTTGTTGCACTGTGTTTACTCAAACCAGATTCTCACGAGCGGCTCAATCTGATTTTAATCCAGCGAGCCAGCGTAATTAAATTAATGAAAGGGTACTTTACCGACATCAGTGTTGGTTTCCTTTATATTGATTAAAAGACACTAATGATTCTTTCAACGGTCACGTGCGACATTGCGTTTGATGCGAAACAATTACGCTAATTAATGAGATGTCTCTGTTTGTATTTAAAAGAGAAAATGTTTGCTATGATCACTTTATAAGTAGTTGTCAAGCAAGCTGATATTTACTCTGTACCTTGCAGTACATATAGATATCAGGAACCCTGATAAGCCATAGTATAGGCAATTAGCCATACTGAATTCCCACTAACCGCACTGGAAAAAAAACCCCAGCAGAACGCTGTTAGAGGTATATTTTCACTTTTTTTTCTTTCTCACATCTCATCTTTGAATCTTTAAATGAAATTTTGTTTGTTTCAATGTATATTTAAAACAAATTAATGCTAATGTAAAACATAATATTCATTATAGGTATCTGTAAAAAATAAGTCTTAAATTCGTAATTGAATCTAAAAGTCTCTAACAAAATGGCTGGAAAAAAAAACTTGAGGAATATTTTCAAACAGAGATAGGCACTTCGGAGGGAAACAGAGTTCTCTTGGCGCACAGTAATTATGGGTGCCAAATGCTGGACTGTCAAGAATGGCCAGAAATAGAAAGACCTAGACCGGTAGAAAATCTGCAAGCGCTCATCACAAGAGGACTGCCTGTAGAGGAAATAGGTGCCCTAGAGAATGGAGGTAGTGGACGATACTATCTATATGCCACAGGGTACACTCCCACCTGAATGTCTATTTGAAATCAAAGGTAGAAAAGCCAGAGTAGTAAAGGCTCCTCCAATAGAGAGGACAATATAAACCAAATCGGTAGAAGTTCATTTCACTGGACTCCCGATCTAAGTATCATCCAAGGAATTGGTAAATAAACTAGAAACAAAATTCAAAATCAAAACTATCAAGGAAAGAAAAGCCACATACTGGGGTTATCCGACCATAAGTACTGGGGTAAGGATATTTACGTTGGAAATGGTGCAAGCCAAAACACTCCCAACCTTTTTTTACGTGATGGGATTTCTGCTTAAATCCTGGTAAAGGGGGTGTATTTATCACCGACCCTGCACCAGATGCAGACAAACGGGGAATGTACCCCGGGACTGCACAAATCCTCCTCATAAACAAGGGAACAAATATGCTACAAAGGCAGCAAATATACCAGATTACATTGCCCCAGGCTAAACTGAAACTTTAGAGGAGGAAGATCCCGAACCGGAACCGGAACCGGAAGGGAACATTTGTCAACCTCAGGGGGGAACAAAAGTAGTAGAACAGCCTTTTGAGGAAACAAATATAGGGGGAATAGGACTAGAATGGATGGACTTCGAAAACCAGGAAAGTCCGCCTTTTGAGCTTTTGAGACTCAAATGGGGAAAAAAGAAGATAAGAAACAAAAAAAAAAAAAAAAAAAAAAAAAAGAAACAACAAAAGAGAAATAAAAGGAAATTAAAATGATAGAAAAAAAGACGGCTCCTTACTATCAACTGATAGAGCCGACGTTTGAGGAATCGGACGATGAAACAGAGAATCAATCAGGAAAAGAGGCCCCGGCCCCAAAATCCATCTCAGAGATAGAAACTGAGAGAACGATGGAGGAGCAAACGGCACAAATCACATTACAAGAGGAGGATTATAGTCAGGATATGGATGGGACAGCTCCATCCACCTAGACTGAAATACAATCACAAAAGAGGAAGAGAATAAACACACTATGGGCAGAATGGCATTCGAGAGAGGAGGTTGATGAGATGGTACATGAACAAAGCCTCCCTGCCGAGTTCACAAAAGGCAGGAGGGAATATAAAAAGAATAACACTAGCAGAATATAGGAAAAAGACCCAGATTATACAAAAATCAAAGGGGGGAAAAGAAGATCAAAGTGAAAGTGAAATAGAAGTAGAAGTAGACTTAAACTTAACACAATAATTTAAAGAATAAAAACAGCAACAATTAGGAACGTAAACTTCAAATGTTTATGGTATCATGGAGGGACAAAACCTCCGTGTGATAACCATAAACATAAATGGAATAAAAGATAAAGTAGATCAACTTAGAGAAATAACAAAATCATTTGATATAATACAGATACAGGAAACGCATAATATAGATAAAAAATTAAAGAGGGAAATAGAGGAAAAAATAAATGGAATAGTGTTAGAAAATAATAGTAATAATGAGAACTGGGCAGGGGTAGCAACAATACTAAAGAATATAGCCATAAAATTAACATGGGAGGAAATTGTAACTGAAGGGAAATTTAATGGGAGGTTAAATCATATAAAAATAAATGGGTGGCATATTTTAAATATGTATGTGCCAATATCAAATAGGACAAACAGACAAAAAAAGTTAAAATTTATAACAGATTTAACTGAATATATACAAGAATTTTCAATGGAAAATTTTATAATTGGAGGGGATTTTAACTGGGTGACGAACAATATTGATAGGAGTGGGGGTATGAAATATAATGAATTAGAAGCCAGAAGGGGGGAAATCATTAGAAATTTTATAGAAAGAAATGAGATAGTAGATGTCTGGAGGAAAATAAATCCAGACAAGATAATATGAATATGGAATCAGACGAGGAAGTAGATTGGATACATTTTACATATCTAAAAGAGAAATAAATCAAGTTCTAATGTGTGAAATTCAAAGAAATACAATATCGGATCATAATCCAGTTACACTAAACATAAACACTAAAAGGAGAAATAAATGGGGACAAGGATACTGGAAATTTAATAATTATATTTTACTGGAGAGTGAATATACGGAAAGAATAGTAGAAATATTAAATAATTTTAATACGGAAGGAACAATGGATATCCTGCAATCATGGGACGCTCTAAAAGTTTTGATTAAAAAATTTACGAGGATATATAGTACCATAAAACAAGATAAAATAAGGGGTGTAGAACAAAGATATAATAATATATGTAATAATAAAGAAGCAAGTGAGGAGGAAAAAGAAAAACATTGGAAAGAATATGATAATGTACAAAATTATAAAAAGGCAGGCAATAAAATAAGAGCAGGAAAATTTGACAATATATACATAAAAGCAAGGGGAATATATAGAAGGGAGGAATTAAGGGGGTGAAAAGAAAGAAAAAAACATGGAAACCTTAAAGAAAAATAATATAGTACTCAAAGAAAAAGAAAAAATATTGCAAGAAATCCATGATTTCTATAAAGAGTTATACACATCGCAAAATATAGGGTATGACGAAATAAATAACTATTGTAAAAATGTACAATTTACAAAAAATAAATGAAGACCATAGAAGTAATTGTGAAACCTTTAAAACAGCAGAAGAGATTAAGAGAGCCAAAATACAATTAAAAAAAGGAAAATCGCCAGGCTCAGACGGCCTCACTGCAGATTTTTATAAAAAATTTCAAATGCAACTAATTCCAATTCTAGAATATGTATATAACAATATTTTGATAAATAAAGAAAAGCCAGGCAAAATGAAAGAGGGAATTATTACTGTAATATATAAAGGGAAAGGGGATACACAAGATTTAAAAAATTGGAGACCGATTTCTTTACTGAATACGGAGTATAAAATATTAAGTAAAATTATATCGAATAGGCTTAAAACATGTATGGGGAAAATAATAAACGTAAATCAAAGTTGTGGGGAAGGGGGGAGAAGTATTAAAAAAAAATTCTTAACTATCCAAACTGTGATAGAATATATAGAAAATAAAGGAGAGAAAGGAGCGATGATTCTATACGATCAGGAAAAAACTTTTGATCGTATAGAACAAAGCTATATAGAGAACATTTTAATAAGCTATGGCTTTGGACCCATCTTTTGTTCATGGATAAAAGTGCTTTACAAAAATATAACATATATATATGGATATGTAATTAGTAATATGCCTGAAATATACAGAAATAATAAATTAATCAAACTAATTGAACCACCCAGGAATCTGCTTCCAATCAAAAATGTAATTATGAAATATAGAAATGATAATAAAATATGGACAGAGAAGAAAGACAATTTAACATATGAAAATATAATGAAGGGTGTAAAGAAGAATTTTCGTCATAAAGCAGAAATAGAAAATCCGGGAATAAGATGGGACGGAATATGTAAAAAGTGGAAAAACATAAGATCCAATCAAAAACAAAGCTTGATGTATAAATATAATCATGATGTATGGCTTACGGGAATTTTCGCCTTTAAAAGGCTTGTAACCAATCGTATAGCAATGTGCCCATTGTGTAAAAATACATGGTATACAAAAAGACATGTGACTTTAAAGTGTAAAAATATAGAAATAGATAGGGAAACAATAATAAATAAGATAGTTGAACAATATGGAATATATCATGAGGATAACATATTATACACAAACAAGATAAAAGAAAACAAACTGTATGAAAATGTAATAACATTCATTACTAATACTATGGTAAAATGTTACAAATGTTTTAAAGAGAATTAAAAATATCCGTTAAATTTTTTATTTTAGTAACATACATTTATTAGTTTTTGTCTATATCATAATAAACATAATAATAATCAAAACAAATTTTAAATTTAGATCAACAAGGAGCCAGCACAATAGGATGCTGACTCCTTAGAGGACCCAAGTATAACCACTGTGGGAGATGGGAACCAGTATGCCCTCCCATTAGGGGAGAGGTGCGCCGCAAAGGCGATCTGGATCCTATTCACTCACATGTTAGAAAGGCCAGCCTCACAAACCAGACCGGAAAGCTTTAAAAAGAACAATCCAATAAAATATAGACAGTAACATTATATCATCACAACTACAAGAATTTCGCAGTGGCTAACATAATTTAACCGTACATGTAAGAACAAAATGGAAAAAAAAATATAAACACGGGGGGTGGGGTTATGTGACTCAAAGTAAGATATGAGGACGAGTGACACCAATGCTACATGGCTAACGCGGAGTAGTACGGGTCACATCAGAGTACCTGAAGAGTGAGGCATAACCTAAATTAACATTACGAAACAAGAAAACGAAAAGGAAAAGAATACCACAAACTAACAACTGCGAAATTCTATTGTACCTATACACACCACAGACACACAAACCAAAACAAATTTTTTTTTTTTTTTTTTTTTTTTTTTTTTTAATGAACAACCAAAACCTGTAAAAAGTAAAAATATGGTTTTAAAACCATAATAAAAAAGGAGACAGGGGGAGCACAAAGTATAGCCTCTGTGACGGAGAGAATAAAAAAAAATCACACACAATAAAGTCGCGAAATAAACGGGCGCCCGATGATATCTCCGACACAGGCTAAAGAAAATGATGCGCCACCAGTCTCCAAATCAAATCTCCATAAAGAGATTGTATACTTTAGAACCTGGTTTTGTAAAGTTAATTTTTTTTTATCCTACATAAAAGTAAAAAATAACTATATTAAGATTTGAGCAATAATAGCCAGTCCAAAGAAGAACACAGGGGCTTATAGCATACGACAATACATATATAGCAAACTCACATATAGCATATACTGGACTTAAAAAAGATTCCTGGCAAGGATCACTAAAATATAATAATATAACATGGCAAGGAAACCAGCCGCAAGGGTAATGCCTGAGGAGGGGAGTACGAGCCATAGTGTAAATTTCTTTAGGCTCAGGGTGGAACGAATTGAAACCTGGAAACGGGATCCAAATCAAGTACGCCCATCCCAAAAAATATATGCAAAGATGAACCCTAGTCAAAAATTTAAAAATAAAATTTCTATTCAAAATTCTTTTTGATTTTTCAAAGAAACCCACAACAACAGACTTTATGGGGGTACATACAGATGTAAAAAAAAACTTTTAAAAACAACTTTCGACACAAAAGGGGGACACCTCAAAGGCCTCGTAGCTCAACATAGCTAGAGGTCCAAGAGGGGTCCACACAAAAAAAAAAAAAAAATACTCTGTGGATAAAATGAGTTTGCTAAATTATTTTCGCAACGAAGGTAATAAGGTCGATTCGAAGAAGGAAAATTCTTGTGAAAGTGGAGGGATAAAACGTAAGACTGCTACTGAGTGTGAGAATTCCTTAAACCATGAGAGTTTAAAAATTCTAATGAACATTTCACCAAATGGACCAGAGTTTGAGGACTTTAACCAAGACACAGCTATCAACTGCTGGCTTAGTGCTGGTGCAGGTGGCAAACATGTGCGTGGCCATTTTTTCAAATCCAGCAGCTAAAACATGTATACATGTAACTAAAGTAGCCAAATGTATACCAACCAATGTTTTTGAAAAATTAAATTCTTTGAAGAAATAATTATGTTGTATATTATTTCGTTTGTTCTTTCTATGGATTAAGTACAAACATCTCATCAAATCTCGGCAAGTGATTTCCATTTTGGGACCAGTGAAAAGTAAGGTGGGATAAGTGAAAAGTAAGGTGGGACAAGTGAATTTTCTGAAACCACTTTTCCTTGACACGTGGATGAAACAAATTTGCTTAACCCTGATATTACTGAATTAGATTTATTAGTCAACTTGAATGATGATGACTACACAGTAAGAACGTTGGGATGTTCCAAAATTATTTTTGGAAAGACTTTTTCATTCAAACTCTAAATCAATGTATGTTTAATATTATACTATGATGATGATCAGAATCCTGTAAATTTCACAAATTCTGATGGTTTACAAATCAAAACAAATAGGGACCATATTGTTAGATTTTGTACAACAGACAATGGTTCCACAAGATTTATAATAATGTTAATATGATTTTTTAAAAATTACAAATCTTGCTGATCCAACACAAAGCCAAGTCTGTGCTGCGACAAGATTTTGTAGATTTATATATATTAATAATATTGATTGAACAAATAAAAATCATGTTTATTATAAAATAGTTAACGTGAAGCATAAACCATCATTCTTTATTCCCAAAGAATGTTCAGAATATGTGAAACAAAAAAACAACCACAAAATCTTGATTAGAATGTACAAGAAGCAGTGATATTAAAATACAAAGGGCAACACTACCTATAATTGGAAGGAATATAGAATCAGGATATTCAACCAACCTGTTACATGCACAATAGAATATTTTACATAAAAAAGCCAGAACTATACAGTGGTTTGAAGCAAAATTCGTGGTTAAGGTATAGTGAGTATGATGAATGTAATTTTTGTGTTGGCAATTATATGACAGAGATGTGTAGAAAGTGTTGTCTCAATCATCGTTAGTGAATAATATATGTACTGGTTCTTTTGATAAAAGAGCACAATTGCGAATAATGTTGATTTTTAGCTTGATGCTTCATTATCTATATTTGGCTTTGCAAACTAATGTAATACAATATATAAATGTAATACAATATTATAAATGTCAGTTAAAACCATAAGTAACATTACAGAATTACATGATTACTGTAGTATCATTTATTTTCGTGGGGCTCAATTTTCGTGGTTTTGTAAAAAAAGACATTTTCGTGGGTACTTAAATTCGTGGTTTTGCCTGTCAAAGTTTGCATATTACTAAGTGTTTAATTTCGTGGTTTAACCTCTACAAATACCCAAAATAAAGAATATAAAAGAATAAAACTCTGCCGACGCAAACGGCGGTCACATGAATGTTTATAACAATACTTTCACATGTGTGAGCACAAATCAACAACCTGACAAGTTCAATACTGACACCGTGTTTTTGTCCAAGTGTATAACATCAATGGAAGCCGACGCAGCCAACAACACTAAAACAATACTACAGCCTCTATGATCACAAATAAGACACATGTCAAGGTCAATCACTTACACCGTGTTTTCGTCTGTGTGCTCAACATCAAAGGAAGCCGACGCAGACTACAACACTAAGTCAATCGGTTATTAAAGTAACCTGTATGATCTCTAACTTAAACCACTATCCATAAAGGGAACAAAACACGTGACCGGCTGCCCTTTGCTCAATGCAATCAGCTGACAGTGGCAATATTTGATGTGTCTAGAGCCCATCAGTGTGAAAAGATGCTAACTAAATTGAAAGACAGTGGAATCACGTTTGTGCCTGCCTCATGTACAGACCAACTCGACCACTAGACTTGACAATAAATAAAGAGTACAAAGAAAAATTAAATCACACTTCCAAAACTGGTATGCTAAACAGGTCATGGAGGCCATCACGAAAAAAAGGAAGATGCTACTGGTGACGATCACTGATTGGAACCTCATTGATCAAGCCAATTCGGGCTGAATGGATAATGGCAGCACAAGTGACAATGAGTGAAAGATGTGACCTAATTATCAGTGGTTTGGAGAAAGCTGGACTTGTTTAATTCTGCAATTTGGGGATTATTTACCTGACAAGCATTTGTGTGTACATTGAGACTTGTTTGACACGATGTTGATACAGTGGCTTTGTCCGAAAATCAGTGAAGTGTGAGCTTTAATACTCTGCTGTAATTAGTGTATATAGGTAGTGTTTCATTAATAACAGTGCTTCAAGCAATAGTTCTAGTATTTTACAGAATTATTGTTCTTTTGGATTAAAAATGCTTGGATAAAATGAAATGTGGTTTCAGGAGGATTTAAATTGTGTACATTGAGACCTGATTGACAAGATGTTGATACAGTGGCTTTGTCCAAAAATCAGTGAAGTGTGAGCTTTAATACTCTGCTGTAATTAATGTATATACGTAGTGTTTCATTAATAATAGCGCTTTTAGCAATAGTTCTAGTATTTTTACAGACTTATTGTTTTTTTAGATTAAAAATGCATGGATAAAATGAAATGTGGTTTCAGGAGGATTTAAATTGTTCAACAACAGTTGTACTCTAGTGAAGGATCGATTTGAACAAGTATTTAATTTAATTTTCATACACTATTATTTTTTATTATTCTTTCTTTCATTTTTAGCATTATTAGTGTTTGAATACCTTATGCTTTTTCTCGTTTCTCTCTATTCTTAATTATCTTACATATCGATTTAAGGCAGTAAGTGGAAATTACAACTATCGGATACCTTATCGATATGTGTGCATTAAAACTATAAAATGCTTTATAATTCTTTTTTCAAAGGTTTAAAATAAAACAAACACGTGTAAAAGCTAATATTTTATTTCCAAATTACAGTATTGACGTTGATTTATGAAATACTAGTAGGTTCCTTAATCTCTAGGAACGACACACAGTAAGAAAACGAGCGAGGGGTGGGGGTGGCGGGGCGTCATCATCATACGTGGCAACTTTTTCGTTGGGTATTTAAATTCGTGGTTCGGAGTAACAACGAAAACCACGAAAATTGGTCCCCCACGAAAATTGATGATACTACAGTATTTAATGCCATAGTGGAATAGTTATAAATCAACTATGCTGATAGGAACCTGGGGCTGGGGGGGGGGGGGGGCACGTCATCTATAGCGGTAATACCAACAATTCCAATTTGTGTGGTAATATTGAGTGTCATTCCTGTAATAGCAACAACCCTAAAAATCGCATTGAAATTGGATAAGAAAAATCAAAATTAAAATTCAATTGCCGCTTTTTTTAAAAGTATTATTAAGGCATGCAAAATCCAATTTCGATGTTTATGATAACCAGCCATAAATATGAGTTTGAAAAAATATCTTTAAAAAATTTAAACAAGTAAACACTATGGAATAATATTTCAAATTGTACAAGCTACATGGATATGAAGAAAACCAGAATTAGATTTTAAATAACTAATTATTATAATGGAAATAATCAATTTTAATGTTCATTATACTCCCCCTCCAAAAAAAAAAAGAAATTAAAAAAAAAAAATAAAATAAAAAATAAAGCAGAAATAAAACAAAAGTACTAAGCTTCACTTCTTATTACCTGATTGCCATTATATAATTCTTAGAAGCACAGGTCAAGGAAAGACCAACCTTTTGGTTAATTTATTACTTAAATACATTAATTATAAGGAATTTATCATATATCAGTGATGACCAACAAACACATTATCAATATAATTACTCAACACAATAGAAGATGACGCTAATTACAAAATATTAGGTATCTTACCCCACCCCAACCTCCGAACAAGTTATTATAGTAGAAAATGTAGATAATGATACATACACACACAAATAATCGTGTTGGATGATAATAAAATTAACAACAGTAATATGAACAATAAGAAGGATTACTTTTCGTTATCAAGGAATAAAAACACAAAATTACATTTATCTAATTCAATCTTATTATGATGTTTCGAAGTCTTTAAGGCGAAATACTAAATGTGTATAATTTAATGGGTTAGATAACAAAGATATATGTCAAACTGCTGATGATCATTGTTCTGGAGACATCGATCTATAACTATTTACAGATATTTATAATAAATGCACAACTGAGACATATTCTTTTATGACATTTGATAAAACAATTTTAAATACACCAGAGTGATCTAAAAAGAGGTTTAATCAGTTCTATATTCCCTCCTAATTCATAGCACAATATTTTTTATTACCAACAATACAAAAGTCATAGCCCAAGTGAATCCAATAATATATTTATAAGTCAAGTTTCATGGATCTGCGAAAGGCAGGTTTGATTCCTTGATCCAAATATCTCCCTGTATCTACTACTTATTTCTCTCAATTTAAAGTTTGCCATCACATCGAGAAAGCAAAGTTGGAATATAAGAAGATAATATATTATATTGTACAGATTATTTGTGTAGTCTTGAAAAAGAGATACCAGTCATGTGAGTTAGAAAAACATTCTGGATTTACCCACTAGTGAAACACAGTAAAATTTAGGACCAATACAAATTAAAAGGATACAAAATGAGTTGGAACTATTCATATCATTAACCCATACATCCTATGGTCATTACCTGTTTTATGTGTGCGTCTCTTGATCTGTCCAGTTCTTCTTTATCCTATTTTCTGTTTGTTTGTTTTAAATATATTCCTTCATTTCTTTCTTTATTCTTTCATTTTACTTCTTTTCTTTCTTTCTACTTGTCAGCCGATAGTCCAGGTTGAGTATTTGCAGGCGTGACAAGACATTATTTCAAAATGATTGTATTGTAAGTATAAATGTCTGACCTCCTAATATACTGGGTATATGTATACCCCTTAAAAACATCCATCCCAACGACTTGTTGCATGGAATACATCTTAAAGAGCACCGTGAATACTTTCACATTGACTATTGGCACAATACTAGTTTTCCACTAAACGTGAATTATATATGGTGATAGACCCGTGACCCCAAAGGTAAATTGCAGACCTGTTCGATTCCTAGCCAGCTTTATAGTTCCATGTTGCCCTCCACCTCAGTAGTACAGGGGGAGTGTTGAGGGACAAGGGGGACTCTCTAGGGACAACGGGATTTTAACGTGGGGGGGAGACTCTCTAGGGACAAGGGGACTCTCTAGGGACAAAAGTGCCAAAATTTATAGGGACAAGGGGGAGTCTCTAGGGACAAGGGGAATTTAGCATTAGGGGTGGCACTTGGGGTACAAAAGGAATTTTAGCATGGCGTGGGGACATGGCAATCATGGAAAATAATTAATCTTTTCTTGAAAAATGGGTGGTCCTGAAAAGGACCGTTGGATTTTTTTAAGAGTTCATCTAGAGGAGGTGTGGGCACCTCCCAGGCTTTGCCCTACATGCAAGACAGCTCCCCCTCCATGTTTTGAAACTCATGCAGCGCTTGTTTGAGTTGTTTAGTATAAATGGAGGATGGTCCGCTTCAGGATCCCAATTCTCTTTATTTTCGTCCTGCTCCATCATCCAATGTGGTTTAATAGGGATCTTCTTCTCCCTCTCCTCCTTTTCCTTCTTCTCTAGGTCTTGGAGGAGGTGCCACGCCACCTCTAGATGAACTCGGACCTGTCTCAGTATTTCTACGTTATTCATTCTCTTGAATAAAATGGGTAGCTCAAGTTGTGAAGGTGTTGTTTTAATATACTAGAAGCGCGGACGTGAAGGAAAACATCCCTTACACCTAAAAAACAAAAAAAAAAAACAAAAAAACAAACAAACATCACCCCACTACCCTGCGCGTCTGACGTCATTCCTTTGACGTCATTCTTGGCTTCGCGGATTTTTGCACTCCATCACCCTTTACCCTAAAAGCGCGGACCTAAAAGAAACTACTTTTGATAAAAATCAAACACACACCACACTATCCATTTTTTTACTAATTTTTTTAATATCAAACACAAATATACACACTCCACACTATCCTTTTTTTATTTTTTTTAATTTTTTTATATCAAACACAAACTTACATACACATCACAACCAGTTTTTACTTTTTTAAATTTTTTACATCAAACACACACCACAAAACATACAAGGGAAAAGGGTTTTTTGTTGGGTGGGCTATCACAAACAAACAAACAAACATACATATAAAACACAAATATATATGGCAATATGAGAGTAGTAATCTTTTCTAGAGATTGGGGTGGCCCTTAAAAGGACCGTTGGGTTTTGTTTTTTAAGAAGTTATGTTGTTTTTTAACTTCTTATGGGTGAAGTAGCAGTTGCAGCAGCTCCAGGAGGGCGGCCACGTTTAGCTATTGGTCTCACAGCTTTAAGACAGCCAGGTCTCTTTCGGGTGAAAGAGAAAGCAAATTCTTCACAGTCAATCTTGCAACTTACTTCTCCGTCAGGTAGTTTGTTAGACTGCAAAAGTTGTTGTTGCTGTTGTTGCTGTTGTTGTTGTCTTTGCTGTTGTTGCTGCTGCTGCTGCTGCTGTAGTCGTTGTCCCACCTCCCATTCTGTTCTTTCCCGAAGTATTTCTTCTTTCAGTACCTCTTCTACTAGATCATGCGCCATTTGAATGAACGTCATCGTCTTTCTCTCCGGGTGGGTTTCCATCAAATGATTCTTCACCCTCTGAATGGTTACCATAGCTTCATTCAGCTTTGTAATCTTGGTTGCTGCCATCTTCTTTTTGAACTGTTGAAATCTTGACGAGTCAACGAGAATGACTACACTGGCCAACGCACCGCTTTATATGCTTAACGCGCGGACGCGATGGAAAACATGGTAGGGTTTCAGATCGACAGTGAGATAACAGATAGAGGAGAGGGGTAACTTTTTTTAGATCGATAGAAAGAGAGAGAGAACATAATAATAATTTTTTTCAAATTCAATAAAAAACCACACAACACCATATATTTTTTTTTTCAACAATAACAATTTTTTTAATCAACAATAACAATTCTAACATAAAAAACTAACAATTCAACAAGAAATTTTAAACAGTAACATATTTACAGGGTTGACAACGTTGGGAAGGTAAACTAAACTTCCACCTTTCTACATCGACATCATTCTGATGCACACTACGTTTGTGAGCTAAAGACAAGAGATAACCATAATGTTCACAAAACCATCGTTGTACTTTAGCATCATTTCTAGCATAGTCTCCATTAAACCAAGTCACTAAATGTTCTAAGGAATATCTGAGACTGCGTTGATGAAGAAAATGTACACAATATTGTCCACACACCATGGAATCCGATCCTTGTAATCGAACATTATTGAATCGAGTCGAGACGGCATTTCTTCTCATAAAGGCGATGATGTCGTCTTCCAAAGGAGGTAATCCATAAGAATCAAAATATTCCACACAGTGAGCGTTGGGAAAGTACACTGCTACCCAATGGGTTCCTGGTAGATGACTGTCGTCGGTATTGATGACATAGGCATGAAATCTTTCGGTTTACGATGAGGTAGTTCATCTTTAGCACATACCACAGGATTCCAAGAAGAAGTGTAGGAACTACGAGTCAATAGGTAATGAAGTTCTCTGGTATCCATTTTTTTCTTCTTTTACCACTTGAAATAAAGAACCACCAATTCACACCTGACTTTAAACTTGAATTGATCTGTCTTGTAATTCCACGAATATTCACGTCGGATAGACTTTTCACTCTGTTGAATGAGTCCTTCTATTCGTCTGATCTCCAGAGGAGTAAGTGGAGGAGAAGAAGAATTCACCAAGACTTTATACCACTGTTTCAACACGTGTTAATTCGAGATTTGTGACCAGGCTGTTTCCAAATATTCATCAAATATTTCTTCTGGAGTCAACATCAAACATTGATCGTGTTGTTTCTGACTGGGATGATCGTTTGACATCCATAACAATGTTCTTTAGTCAGACTGTTAATTTTTACATTCAATTCCTGAGCATAACAGGACACTAATTGTTTTTCTTGTTCTGGCCATCGAGAAGCCATAAATCCAGTAAACTGGGGAACAGGATTATTCTCTTCTTCTTCTTCTATTCGAGGTACTGAATGAATGACTTCATCATCATCATCATCATCATCCTTTGTGGTAGTTTGTGACTGTTGAATAACTTCACAAAATCCCTCATCTATCTCCATAGGTTCTTCGTGCTGCATCTTTTTTTTCTTCTAATAGTCTAGAATTACTTCTCTCAAGCTGTTGATCTCTAGAGTATTATCAAATTCTGCAAACAAGACGACGTTAACTGTCTCAGGTAGAGGAGCTGTAAACTGAAGTTCCACTTGAAGGGAGCCTGATTTTATAGGGTGGAAATGTCCTTCATCGCTGCCTTGGTCCGGAGTGAAATCAAATGCCCACAAGGCATACCCTCCTGCATAATCGTCGTACGAAATGCCGTGGCTACTGTTGGTGCCTAACTATCCTGTGGCTTCATACAGGGTCAAGTAAGATCGTAAGTAATTTTTTACGTTGACGCTAAAGTCAGGTTCAAAAGGTCTGGTACACAAGGTCTTGCCATCTCGACTGACTTCTATCTTGGAGACGTTAAAGTGCTGAAACTGGAACGGATTCTGATCGTGGACTCCGTTGAAGGCTGAATTTCTGACCATACCAATCAGCAAGCGTTTGGGGAGCTGTCCTTGGAAGACGTGATCTTCGACTATGGATCGGAGTCCAGCGGCAATGGTAAAGGTTTTCACTTCCACACGTCTAAGAGGATACTTAGCAATGGTTCAGCTCAAGGTTTGACTGATGTCGTTGGCCACTTTTGGTAAGACTTCTACACGTCGCACATAAAGTTTGGCTTCTTGGATGACAGTTTTCCACTCGTTAGCATTAGCCATCAAATGGAAAGCGGTACTACTGCGATTTAGTCTCAGACGTACATCTACTCCGTTCAACAAATAGTTGTCTTGCAACCACATGTCCAAATGCAAACGATCCATCAATTCTAAACTGCGCTGTCTGATTTTCTTTCGACGGTCGTTAAATCCCACATTGTGCGGTTCTGCTGAAATTATAGTTCCATTATCACTGATAGTACCATCAGCCTTCAGTTCAACCCTCGCCGGTACTGACACCTCTGTGTTGTCGAACAATGTCAGAGTTTCAGGTTTTCAGACCACTGAAGCATCCAGATGAGTGTTCTTGGCTTCTTTTCCATACGTCAAGAGATTTTCCAAGTAAGCACGGTAAGGGTAAGTATCCAAACTGCTGCTGACCAGTTTGTTATTCAAGTACAAATCTATTCCACTGAACAAGGAATGCATGAAATTATTGACTGGAGCGACTCTGGAATTGCCATCAGGAAGGCTGCTGTCCGCCGTTTTGATCACTTTGAGTTTCAGGTACAAGTAGCTGTCATTCTGATCGATGTAATCTTCGGTTTGTCCTTTGATTTCAAATTCGATAGGAGCTGAATCCGACAAAGACGATACAGGATGAAATTCTACCCATTGGGATTCTTGCATCGTCATCATGGTGGGAGGCATGGTAAACATATCCAGTTCTGACTTGGAACATTCGCAAGAATCTCGGTGCATCATTTTCAATGGTTTAATAATCAAACACGTCTAATTCTCTGACGGTTCTTTTTCTTTTCTTTTTCTTTTTGGAACTGCCGTGTGTTCTTTTATGAACTTTGAAAGGATTTCGATGTTGTCGTCGTCTCTTTCTACCTTGTCCTTGCTGTGAAGTAATGCCAGAGCCTGAAGCGTGAAGCGTATTTATAGGATTTTCTCGGAGACCTAAAAGATCTTTACCAGTGTTCATCAACATATTTTTGCCTGCTCTCATAAAGGCTTCTTTAGGATTTTGTTTGTCAATGAGGACATTTTGCAAAAATTCTTTTCCTTGTGTCAAAGCGGCATCTTTTAAGGCATGAAATCCTCGAGACACCATCGGTTTCAAAATAGGAGCTACTGTCCGAAAAGCCGATCTTAACATATCTCCTAAACCATGTCCTCGTTGTCGAGCCACTCCTCGGTACACTGGATACATATTTTTGGGATGTTACAAGGCGTTAGAGAACCTTTTTTCGAAAATGTAGTTTCACCGTGACTTTTCCTTTGTCAATGAATGGTACATCTTGTCCCAAATCTCCTTTTATACTAATGTTGACACTGTCAAAATACGATTTACTGACTGGAAGATAATGAGGGTGTACAAATTCACGGTGAACGTGAAACGTGTTTCCACCTTCTTCGTACGCACCAGCATCAGTATTTACTTTGAAAGGAATGACTCTCAGTAAGGGCGCAGCTGTGTGTCCCACCACGTTGTACTCTACTACATCGGAGTACACAAACATTAAATTTAGTCCAATGTTCACTTCAACAGGGCTGCGAAAAGCATCTACGAATTCTATGTTGGTTGAAACTTTTCGATTGGTTTTCTTCTTTATTTCCACCCAAAATAGCATACAACCCAGGAGAAAATTCAATGGATATGAATCTTCTCTCCTGCTCGGGTACACCTTTTTCTTTAGCAGTTTTGTCGCTGATGACATCACCAGTATCTGGGTCTACCATATAAAATTCAATGTTGAAACGGCGTGCCACATTATTGAAACTGAGACGTAAAATTTTTCTGTTATTGTTTAAGGCTTTGCCAAATTGACCTTCAATGATGGACTCAATAGTGTCCACCAAATGTCCAGAACTAAAATAATACCCCGTAGGAATTCTCAGGGTATACTGACCAAAGAGCTTTTTTTTCATCTGATACCTTTTTGAAAGATCCCTTCATGTCAGGATTATTTTTGTCTCCTTCCCAGATTTTAGGATCATTTTTTTCCAAGTCATGTTGTATTTTTGTTGTTCAAGATTTCCACAGTGATAGTGTTTTGACCTTTGTTGATGTTCATGATTTGCGTAGGATGAATGATTTCTACCAAACTGACTTCCCAATGAGCATCGTGATCCAATTGAATGGATTGAGGTAATTTGGTCGTGAAACAACATAAAGTGTTGTTGGGAAACACATTCATGGAACTGTCACTGGGTAACGTTAAATAAAATTGGTCATTCATAGTTCCAAAGTGGTTCTGGTGTCCGAGGAGTCACTCAAATGAACAGAAGAATGATGTTCAAAAGGTTCCAAAAGAGGGTTGGTATTTTGGTGGTGACTGGACGAAGAAGAAGAAGGTGGACTGGCGTTGCTCGTACTCCCGTGGTGGTGACTGTTGTCCGTCGTTGTCGTAAATTTCAAAGAGGGACTGGGTAAAATATAACCGATGCAACTGCTAAGTAAAATGGTCCACAATTGTTTGTCTCCTTGTTGCAAACTCAAATTGACAATAGCTGCGGCGATAACACCATACACTACAAAAATTTGGCAGAAAAAGACGATTTGATTTTTAGGCACACGTTCTCCGCACTACACCCAGAGCGGTTGTTTTTGTAATTCTTGAAGAGAAGAACTCTGCGAAGGAGTCGTTGAAGTCGTGGTTGCTGTGTTGAATGGCATGTTGTTGGGTTACTTCTTTTTCTTTTTATAGTCGACGACTTGAGAAGCAGCAATCCAAGAATCAAAACTAGGAGGATATCCTTTCGAACGTACTTTGACTTCTTCTACTCGTCGTTTACCTACTTTTCGTGTTCTTTGTTCGAGAAAGCTTTCGATGTCGTACAAGGCGTCTTCTCTTTTGGTCACTCGTTGTAACTCAGGCAAGTAAAATGTTCCTTTGAGTACTTCACCGTGCATGTCTTCCAATTTATAGACGGGAGGATCACGTCCACGGACGGGGGTAGTGACACGAAACAATTTGTCAAAAGTGCGTTTGGTTTTTCCGATGCGAACCCAATCTCCCGTCTTTAACTCCAACAAGGTTTTCTTCTTTTTTTTCTGGGGTGAACCAAACAATTTATCAAACACAGTCGCTTCGTTTTCAGGGCTGACCTCTTCGGGGGCACATCCGATGCTACGATGGAACGATTGATTGTACGCTTTGACCAAACGGGGTAACACGTCGATGTACTTGAGAGTATGTTGATGTGTAAAATATTTCCACATGCGTTCTTTCAAAGTTCTTTGAAAACGTTCCACAATACTAGCTTTGGTTTCAGGATTTTCGGTAGTAAAAAAATGAATTTGTCTTTGTTTCAATTCTTTTTGAAAAGCTTGGTTTAGAAATTCGGTGCCTTTGTCAGTTTGCCATCGTAAAGGTTGGCGTCCACTTTGTTTCAAGACCAATTTTAAGGCATGTACTAATTCGGTACTGCTTTTAGAGGTCAAAGGTACGACCCAAGCAAATTTGGAAAACACGTCGATGACACAAAACAAATATTTGTGACCACGATTGTAAGTGGCTAAATGAGAGACGTCTGCTAAATCGGCTTGCCATTGATGATCGATGCCTTCCACTTGAGTTGTACTTCTAGAAAATTTACGTCGAATGGGTTTGTGTAACGTGTACGTCGATTGTTCTTGTAACCATCGTCGTACTTCGGGTAAACGTACACTTTTCAATTTACTTTTAGCAGCTCGATATAATTTTTGAACTCCTCCGTAGCCAGCAGCATGGCCAGGATTGTATTAAAGGCTAGCTAAAAGTTTTTCCATGATTCCTCAAGAATAAGTCAACCAAGTACCAATGCTCTTTTCTTCGTGGGGTATCTTTTTGGATTGTTTACGTGTCCGACGTGCCACTGGTGTAAAAGAAGAAGATGTTGTTTGAACAGGGGTCATCGGTTCTGTTTTGACTTCTGACTTCACTTCTTTCTTTTTCTTTTCTGAGGGTAATGGGGTTGACAACATCTTTTTTATCCAACCCGGTGTGGCTAACTTTTTTTTCTTTTTAAGAGTAGGTGGAGTTTGTAATTCTTCTTCTTCTTCTTCTTCTTCTTCTTCTTATTCTTTTACGGTCATCCCTGTGCCGGTGTCTGTTTTAGTGATGGTGACTTTAGGTTCGCTTTTCATCATGGTCTTAAAATCTCTCAGAGTGGGTGGAGCTGTTTCGTCGACTGCTTTTTGGCGAAAGAGTTGCAGACGTTGTAAAAGTTGACCGTACCGTTGCGATTTTTCTGTTTCTGACAAATCGCTTCGTTCCATCAGGGATTGTAATTCTTGTTGTAACTGAGACATCTCGTTGAGATTAGGATTGGGTGGTAAATGAGGTATCCGTTGTTCGTTCCAACGATGAAATTCCATCCATCGTTTGTAAGGTACTAAAGTCAGTTTTCGTCCTTCCATTTCATCCAAAGGTACCAAAAAGGTGTGGTCTTTTCAGAGAAGGGTGGTCCTTTTTATCTTCTTTTTTTGTTATCGCATGACACCTCCTAAAAGGGGTCCAGCAATCGTTCCTAACAAAGGAACCGCTATTTTTAACAACGGTCCTATCAGCATAGGTAGAAATCCTCCTCGTTGCACCAACATTTTTTTCTTTTGTTGAAGAGGTATTTTCTTTTTTACCATTTGACGAAGAACGTTCCGATGTTTCCCTAATTTTTGTTTCTGTATCTTGGACAAAGGTACCGTTCCTTTCAAAACGTTCAAACAACATTCACACACGGTATCGATGATTTCTTTTTGGGCTGTTTGAATGAGTTGTTTTCGCATTGAGGATTGGATTTGGTTAGGACAGACAAGACATCCCAATGTTTTGCCAGACGAGGTGGAAGTCGTCCTTTTTTGGTGGTTTTACTTTTCTTCTTTTTTTGTAGGTGGTGGTGGTGCATACGCTTAGGAGTCATCTTTTTTTAGTAGGGTAGAAAACAAGTCTGAAGTCTCTGGCAGGGTACCCTTCTATTGTATACTGGAACACGTCTCCACTGATTGTCTGCACGAAGTACCATCTTCATGACAGGTCTCACTCGACGTTGAGGTGTTTTCAAAGGACTAAATCGTCTCAATTCTTCTTTGGATAAATCCACTAAACTTTGTAAGATACCGGTTCTTTCTTGGACTTTGGTTTTAGGGGATGGTACTTTGTTGGTTGCTGCTGCCATGGCCAAATCAGCTGAAGTCGAGGGTCCCGAAGGGGTGACTTTCGAAATGGGTTTCCATTTTTGCATCAAATTAGGAAACACGGATCTTAAGTCTGGTTTGGCAGGCATCATCATGAAGGGTGGTGAAGAAGACAAAGATGATGAAGTGGACGCAAAAGGAGACCTCGTCACTGCTGGTGATGGTAATGGTGGTGGTGTTTTGCGGGTGTACGTTTGCGTCCTGGCCGCAGTACCTCTCTTACGACGGGTACCAGTGGTGGTTGTGGTAGGTGTTGTTTTCTTCTTCTTGGCACGTCTTTTCTTTTTCTGGTGGGTGGCTTTCTTCTTTTTCTTTGGACTTTTCTTCTTTTTGGGTACTTTGGGTTTTTTGGCTTGGGCATTAGGATCCCATTTCAAAAGGGAACGAATCATGACCCCTCCTAAAGAACCGCTTCCACCAGGAGTTAAAATGATTTGTTTTTTAGTCCGTGAATCGATTCTAGGATCAGCTAGTTGTGACAATGCCCCTTTATGTTTTTGAAAAAAACGTTGAGTTTGATGAGGGATGTGAATGATGCCTTGCAGTAATTGACGTGCCGTCAAAGCAAACCATCGTAACACTTCTTTAAGACTCGCTTCTAACAAGTGAGCACGGACTTGTGCATTTTTTTCACGACTGATGCCATACAAGGCACGAATCAATTTAGCCGAAGGATGAGCTTGAAAGGAAGTCATCTCGAAATAGTGTGAGACATGAATGACTTAGTAGGTTGCTTTTATAGTTTTTTTAAAACAAAATTGGCTGAAGGGGACGTGTAAATGACAGTACCACCTTCTTGACCCCAAGGGTGAAACAATTGGGCACGAAATCTCAAATAGTCAGGAGTGGTGGGCTTTAAGTCAATGAGTAAATACTCGTGAGGGGTTTGAGTGGCATCGTCGTACGCATAATTGAGCCAAGGAGCACCTAACTGTTTGGCTAACACTTGCACTTGAGATTTGTCTCTGGGGGCTTTTAAACAAGACCACGTAATGAGCGTTAAGACTGATGGTACAATGGGCTTTACTTTGTTGAAATAAATTTTGAGTAATGTATACAATACTAGCATTACGATGGTGTCCTTTTCGTGTAAACCTAAGTTTAATTTCTTCTTCGTCTTCTCCTAACATGTCGTCGAAGATGACAAGATATGTTTGACTCACGTCAGACACGATCCCATCGTCTTCGTGAGGGATGCCTTCTACAAACGAAATGGTTTCTCCTTGACTTTCTTGGAGTAGTGTGTAAGACTTTTGCCACTCTTTGTAACACCACACGATACGTTGAGGCGGACGATCGAACAAATGAACTTTTTGTTCGATCAAACGTTTGACAAATTCGGTTTTGCCTGAACCACTAGGTCCAGCAATCAACATGTTAAAAGGATGGCGCAGATACAAAGCGTTCCAACTTTGACTATCTAACTTTTCGTCAATCACTTTGACGACAGAAGAGGTAGACGAGGTAGACGAGGCAGAAGAAGATGATGTAGTCATGACTGAGGTAAGAAGATTTTTGAGAAGAAGACAAAAGACTCAAGACATTTTATACGTTTCATACACGTTTATTGTTTATTTTTTTTAAAAAAAAAAAAAACAACCAACACAACAAAACATATTTACAACTTTACACGAAGCGAACGAGTGATAAAATAGCAAAGTAAAATGATCACGTACAAGATTAAGGCTACCACAAAAACATTTAAAGTGTTGTACAAACAATTCAATGTTCAACATTCTGGTGTCCTAGGAATGAAAGACACAGGCACTGCTTGGGGTGGTATTCTTCTGGTCGTCTTTGTTTTGGTAGAAGAATGCTCTGACGGCGGTAAGGAAGGAGGAGTGTGGTGTTCCTCAATGGGTGGTTGTTGTATTTGGACGACGGTGGTGTGGTCATCTTTTTCTGTTGTGTCAGGTTCTTCTTTCAGTCGTTCCCATTTCACTTTTGGACACTTATGGACATGTTGCCAAATCTTTGGCAAACTGGGCCACTTCTTGTAGCCAAGATTGGAAACCAAGGTCTCTCCAGGCACGTACATCTTTCCAATTGAAAAGTTGTTGGTGTAAAACACTAGCAAAACACACTTCTTGAAATGTTTTATAGACAGATAAAGTGTGACGAATGTCTTCTTCACATGGAGGTTCCTCACTGATTTTCATTACCACTCTCAACACTTTAAGTACAATTTGTCTTTCGTGTACTGATAAAATCAAGTTTTTATAGTCTTCTTCTTCTACTAAGACTGAAGAAGAACAAATGGTCATATTGTTTTTTTGGACTCGACAAATTAGTCCAAAGCAACCACGGTTCCTCCAAAATAATCCAAGGCAAACACTTGTCCTCAAAAATATTCCACAACGAATGTCCTGGAAAACGAATTCCAAGATAAGCAGTCACTAAGACACACACCACATAACGTCCAAAATTCAATGGAAAGAATTCTTGTAACAAGTCTTTATAATCCTCTAAGGTCTGAACACGATCGTTGACTTCGTTCCACTGAATCCGTTTCACGAGTGACGAGTAGAGCCCAGACATACCGGCACTTTATAGGGTGAGATGGCTAAGGTAGGTATCTTGGGTGGCATGTTTTTATATCCAGGCTCCCAAGGATGGTACCTTTTGAGAAAGTCTCCTTCAACGTAGTGCCAGCAATAGACGTTTCCCAGAATCAGTCTTCTATGACTTTGGAAGAGAGCATAGTGTACAGCTCGAGAAATGACTTTGAGTTTGCGTTTCACTTGGATCTTGACCAACTCTCGGTAAATCCTTTGACGTAATTCCAAAGGCAAGCCACAAATGTGTTCTGGTAAAGTTTCCGACTTGGAAAGAAGTAACTCTCTTTTGTATTCTTCACGAAACTCGTGATAGTTTTTCTTCAAAATCCGACTTCTGATATGCCGAAAGTCACGGTAGTACGCAAATCGAGGAATGAATTGAAGTTTACGTTTCACTTGAAACTGAACCAATTCTCTGTAAATCCGAACTCGCAACTTAGAAGGTAAGTCACGAATACGATCTTCTAAAGTAATCTTCTTGGTGACAAAATACTCACATGCCAACCAAATGGAATCGGTAGGTAATAGATATCCAAAAAAAACCATCAGTGATTATCCTATCTAATTTCAAACGACGTAAAGGCGATTCGTCTTGAGGTGACAGTTCTTGTAACAGCTTTTGGAATTCTTGTCTGTTGGTCACATTTTTTTCCTTCACTTCATTCCATCGAATTCTATATTCCACTGCCACATTGTAGGTGGTACCCTCCAATTTCTTAAAAGAGGAATGTAGTTTTTTATGAATGTCTGACCATTTGAATATCTTGGCCCAAATCAGATGTCTTATCACATTCAAATACCAATGGTTAAAATGTTTGTGTCGTAAAGGATGTAACTGTTCTTTACGTTTCACTTGGATCTGGACAAATTCTTTGTAAATACGTTCTCGTACCTCCAAAGGTAAGCCACGAATGCGATCTTCTAAGCTAGGTTTGATAGTGACAAAATACTGATAAATGCGTTCTTGCAACTCCAAAGGTAAACCACCAATGTATTCTTCTAAAGAAGTATTCTCCTCCGACATGGAATTTTTTTTACTACTTCTTCTTCTGTTTGGCATCTGGCTCATCGTACCTGTACTCTTCTAAGGCCACTAAAGGTAAGAACAGACAGTGCGGAGACCATCTGGCATGTTCAATGTAAGCTGAGTCGGTAGGCTCCCATTGGTGAAGTTTCACACCACAACTGAAACATTGAACTTTATCTCCTTCTCCCGAGTAGATAAATCAAGATCTGGCTAAAACTTCGGGTTTAGGTCCATTTAAATATTTTGGCCACTTGTCTTTGAATGTCTCGAGTCGACTTTCATACTTGGAATAACCAGGCAAAGACACAGGTATTCTGACACGCCAGTATTTATCAATACCTATTCCCTTGTTGTTGGGATGGTCATTACAGGTACTTTTAGTATTTCCACTAAAGCATAAAGGTCGTCCTGCATCTTTAGAGGGTCGTCGATGAGTGACTGAATCCACGATGTTACAACATACGGAATCCGTTTGAACGTGTGAATCGGGGATGCCAAACCGTACGGAATCCGTCTCGTCGCATGGCACTGCATCACACTCCAAGTCGTGATGATGGTACTTTGAGTTCACACCACCACCACCACTAGATTTCTCCCTTGGTAATGGTGGGTGGGTGGTAGTTTGAGTACTCTTTTTGTAGTTATGTGGAAGGATGACAAAATGACTCATCTTCTTTTTTTTCTTCCTCTTCTTGCTCGGTCAACGTTAAAAGTCAGAATGAAGGGTTAGGTTTGGAAGGGGTTCCTTTGTTATACCTGTCGACTGTACCACCCGCAAAGTATTGTAATGTTATCCGTGGAAACGCCAAAGAAAGGTAAGCACAGTTTGGAGACCATCTGACATGTTCCAGGAGAGCTGAATTCTTACAATCCATACGAATAGTGACACCACAACTAAAACACTGTATTTTGGTTCCCTGTCCAAAGTAGACAAATCCTGCTCTGGCTAAAGAGTGGGAAGTAGGTAATCCATTTTTCTTCTTCCTAAGTTTAGATCCTTTTTTGAATGTGTTCCATCGATGGGGACAATAACAATAGTCAGGCATGTGTTTAGGCCAATTTTTGAATGTCTTCAAGCGACTGGCACACTCACAATAGTCAGGCAAGGCTAATGTTGAAGTCATCTTGGTGTTGTCTTTTTTTTTCTGTTCAAGAGGGTTTCCTTTTTTTATACTCCAAATCAGCGTGTCCGTAAGGCAAAGTCGTGTGATCTGGAAGTCTCACTCGTTTTTGGTACACAATACGGTACACTTTTTGTACAGGTCGAGTAACGATTTGATGATTAGGTAGTCGTACAATCTTGTGAGGTTCTAACGTGTGCACTTGAAAGTCTTCCACTTGTCCAGACAGTAAAGTATTTTTTAAAACCTCAAAGTTGACTACTTGGTTAGTTCGATAGTTCAGAGTCAATCCTTTGGCCTTGTGGGTCTCGGTATCGGTAGCCGTAATTTTTAGGGCCACCGCTGGCAAAACTCAGAATGGTGTCTTGAGGGTGCTCGTCTGTCCAGGCTCCTAAACGATCTCCTTGAATGGTAGGGTGGGGGCAACCGGGTCGATGAATGTAGATGCAACTGTCAGTATCAAAGTACAGGACACGATCTCCCAAGACTTCTAACGCTTCGTTGTACAATTTCAAGCGAGCATGAGCGGTCACGTAAACTTGTCAGGTTTGACAAACTTGGGTTCTTCTTCAAAATTGACTATGATCAAATCATCGCGGACGATTTCGACGTGTTTGACTAGTATACTTTTATCGTCCACTAGTTTAAAGTAACGATAAGGATCGGTGACGTATTCCGTTTTGGGTAAAATCGTACGTTGGGCCATTTTTCCCCACAAGCAATTGAGCATCACTTTGGCAAACGATCTTTTTCCTTCATTTTTTTCCACCTCTTCCAAAGTGTTGCCTTCGATGTCACGGTACTCTTCTTTGAATCGTTCTTGGTCTTCGGGAGTCTGACACCACGAAGAATAACCACTAGCTTCTTGTTTCAGTTTTAAAAACTGATTGACGTACCCCGAGAAAATGCCTGGATGATTGGTGGCGTCGTCCTTTTGGTATTGGGCTGTAGTTGGAAAGTGCCAGATTTCGTACACTTTCAACAAACGGTATCCACGATCCAGTGCCCGAAACAATTCGGCGCTAACCCACGTTCCTGTCAAAGACCGTTCTTCCTTCGTGTGGTGACAGGGATGATCTTGGTTGCACGTTTCAGCACACGTACGGCATAAAGGAAACATCAGTTTTCCTTGGCAATGGTGAGGTAAGATGGGATGGTACAAGTTTGTAGGAGGTAAGACTTTACATTTAATTAATCCTTCGTATTAACGAATGTGTTCCACGTCAATGTATTCTGTCAAAATTTCTGGGTGACCGGTGGGAAAACGAGCATATTTACACACCCAAGGATACAAAGAACACACGTCGATGTATTTGATTTCTTCTCCTTGGGATTCATTCACGTCGTACAGTAAGCGAGTGGCATTGGTTCGTCCTCCAAATAAACTGTGGCGCGGATCCAAAGGTTCGATGTCGGCCACGTCGTAACTTTGGGTAATGTTCTTAAATTCAGGATCGGTTTTCAAACGTCGATCGTACTCGTGCTCCCACATTTCTACCACTTGGTATCCTTGACTTTCTAAGTGAAGTCGTCGTTGGCAAGTCTGTTCGTATAACTGTTCCATGGTAGAATCTGAATAAGGGCCTTTCATCTCTCGATCAGGATAACAAGTAGGTCATCCGTGAAACAAGCAACCCTGAAACTCGTATACTGTGTGCGGGTTTTCTAAATCAAATCCATCCACGGAATAACCTCCAATCTTCTTTTCTCCTCCTCCGTTTCTAGCATGTTGTATCCATTTGTCTTCTTTTTGACACAAGTAATGAAGCCAACGTAAAGCTTTGACAGAATATTGGCGACTAGCAAAGAGAGACGTGTTGGAGTCGATGATGGCTAGTTGGTTCTCGGGCATGAAATTTTGTCTGTAGACTAAGGAACAGGCTTTAGGTAAGGTGGCTGCATCTTTCAAAGGATCGACCTCTCCATGATCGAGAAATAACTCTCGAAACTTTCCACAATAACGTCTTAAAATATCCACATCAGATCGACAATATTTGAGCATCTCTTCTTGAAAGTCAAATGGATCGGACTGGTGAGCGCGGTACCAAGTGTGAAAGGCTTCTCGCTGTTCGGGGCGCATTCCGTCGGGGTCGTAATCATGAAGGTCAGGGAAATGAGGTAGGACAGCATGTTGATTTGCTTCCGTGTTGAAGAAGTGAGGAAAGTATCCTTTAGCCATTTCTGTCATGCCAAACGTTTTTGGCATGCGACTCAAAGGCATGGCTAAATAACTCATAGAATCTTTAAACTGTATTTGTCCTACTTTCATGTAGATGAGCTTTTTTCCGTTCATGGTGACTTCAGGGCGTTCGGTCCCATGGTTCAAATAATAATTTAGTAAAAACTGCCCATCGTATCCCGAAAATTTGTGAGCTATGACGGTGGCATACCGATGACAATCTCCATAACGTTGAATGTCTTCTTCGCTCCAACTGTCGTGGGTGGTAGGGTCTAAAACCCATTCAGCAAACTCAGACAAAGTGTTAACTCCGCGAAAGATTTTTTCACGTCCTCCTGGAATCCTACTACAATGAGAACAGTGAAAATGAATTGATTCTTGAATATACTGATCACAAGCCAGATGAGCCACACAGAAATTTGGAATGTGAATGCCCGTTTCTTGCATGCATTCAAAATCAAAAAAGATGAAATCTACTTGTTTCTTGTTCTTGTTCTTCTTTATTTCTTTCTTCTCTGTCTTGTCAAATTTTTGAATAAAACATCGATGATCAAAATCGACGATCTGGTGACAAATAGAACATTTTTTCTTGCCAGCACAAACGTGTCTCTTGGTATTGTTGGTTCGAATTAGTTGTCCACACGTGGAACACGATTTCAATAAGTCGCAAGCACATTTTTGTTGGTGACCTTGTGTCTTGCGATGCTGTTGGTAACAAGAAGGACTGACAAAACTTCGTCGACACGTCTCACAATGGACGTGATTTTGTTGTTGTTCAGGAAGGTATGGTTGGTCCGCTAAACAGCCCCGACATCTTGCTCCGCAATGATGGTGTTTCTCTCGACTATTAAACCCTTGGTTGCATTTCTCACAGTAGTATCCGTATCCCAAAAATCCGGTAATACTAGTGATGGTATCAAAATGTTCTTGATGGTGATAGAGATGAATGTATTTTCCTTCAGGGAAATCAGGGCCTCGAAACAGTAGAGCTCCGCGCACATCTTGAGGGTGAACTTTCAAAGTATAATGAGGAGCCAAAACATCTTGAAGTTTCTGCATTTGAGAAATGCCACACACGGTCTCTTTAGGGATACCCGCTTGTTGCAACAGGAGTTCTGCTTCGTTTCGTTGTTTGGCTCTGTCCGATCGTCGAATGCTCTCCCAGGCTCTTTTCCATTCTGCGGTCTCGTTCTTGTTGGCATACGTTCGCCCCACCACAATAGCCCGAGCCAAGCACATCTGGTCTTGAGTATTGTTAATTTGGACGACACTTTGTTTGGTAGTGCGAAGATCGTCCACCAATAACGGTTTTCTGCTTCGTCCACTTCCTCGAGGAGGAGCAACGTGAGTCATGTAGAGTGTGGCCTTTCCATCAGTGATGGTAAACTTGTCGTTGGATTGTTGTACATGTTCTATTTTGGACATGACTTTGTCTGGCGTTAATTCTGCCGGGGTGCTGAACTCGATCCAAACAGGACTCTTCAAATTGTCGTGATGAATAGACAGTCTCAAGCGATCATCTTCTTTGGCTCCACATTGTTGTTTCAAGTTCTGTAACACAGAACCCCACAAATCGGTAATGAACCCCGCCGCTTTCACGGGAGGTACTTCGGACTTGAAGTCTTTGAAGTGAACAGTGTGAGTGTAAGCTGTAGTTTTAAATTTTCGAGAAGTTATTTTTTGAGTCTCTCGAATATGATAGTAATTTTCAGGAGGAGCCAAGGTACTAGGTTGTGTTTTTTGGTCTGGGGTTCTGGTGTTGGTAGTGGTGGTGGATTTTGTTTTGGGTGGTTTTGAAGGTGGTAAGGTTTCAGGTTCACTCATCTCCTCTTCGAAGTCACTTGCATGGACTTGAGCTAGTAGTTCATCTAATGGTGTTTCAGGTGGCACGGAATGTCTTCGTCGTCGTGGCCTCTTTGTTTCTTCTTGTTGTTCTTCTTCTGGTTTCTCATGGTTTGGGCGTGATCTTTTCATCTTAAAGTTTACTTTGAAACTGATTCAGTTTTCACCCAGGTACCTTTATATAGAGAGAATAGAGTATATAAAGAGAGACCTTCGTACCTTCAGAATCAGTCTTTGGTGATTGAACTTTCAAACTGTAAAGATGGAAGAGTCAAGAAGAAGAAAAGATCGATGCCCAAATAAAGGACATCCTCCTGCGTATTATTGGGATTATATAGCCCGAGGAAGTACAGTGAGAGATAAAAGTCAAGATACTTGTTATATCTGCCAAGAGAAAGGTCATTGGGCTCCAGAATGTCCACAACGGCAACAAAGAAAAGAACAAATTCAAAGCTATGGAACAAAATTGAGAGATAAAAGTGAAGATACTTGTTATATCTGTCAAGAGAAAGGACATTGGGCTCCAGAATGTCCACAACGTCAACACCAAAAGAGAGACAAAACAAAAGATATCTGTTATCATTGTAAAGGAAAAGGACATTGGTCTTCGGAGTGCCCTCAGAAAGAATAAGAACAAGAAGAAGCAGAAGAAAATCTACCAGAGGAAGCCGATTCAACAAACCTAGAAGAAGAAGAAGAACATATCATCAAGAAAAGTAAGAACAAGAGAGTGAGAAGGATGGAAGACAGTGAAATGAAGAAGAAGAAAATTCAGCAATGGAAGACATGATTCCTGTGACGATCAGGATCCCTATGAAGAAGAAATTGAAGAAGAACAAGAGAGACAGACAGTGAAAAAAGCAAATGAACTTTGTTTTTTTTTTTTTTTTGGTGTTATATGTTATTGGTGAATTATTTTGTAACAAAAAAATGACAGAATACACCAGACTGGAAAAAAAGTAAGTGATTTTGTGTTATTTTGTTTTAGAGTATGGATGCACGCACGCACGCACTCACACTTATATACAACACAATGGGATTTTTTAAGTTTTACTTGATTTGGCAATTTGATTTCTTTTCTAGAAATCTGGGTGGTCCTTAAAAGGACCGTTGGGGTATTTGTTTGCTTGGTTGAAAAAACAAACTTATGGAGTTGACATAATCAACTTCAATTGTCGTAGTCCTTTACCACGACCCAATCCAAATCCTGCTGCTACTGCTGGTGTTTTGCTCATGGTGGTAGTGACTGATGGTGGTGTTGGTGGTGGTGGTGGTGGCATCTCACTAGAACTAATAGGTTTGGAATGTTTAGCCCGTGATGGTCTTTTTCGTTTAGGTGGTTGAGTTAAAGAATATTCGTATAATTTCCTCAGATACTTCAACTCTGATAATATCTCCTCTAAAAGACTCACAGTTTTTTCTTCTGGACTGACTTCCTTTGGTGTTTCCTTCTCCTCCTCTTCTAACTGTTGTCTGATTTCTTCCTCACTTTTTCTTCTTCTCTCTTCTTCTTCTTCTTTCTGCTGCTGAAGAAGAAACATTTCTTCATCCTCTCGCTGTTTCTTTAAAAAAAATTCCATCTCTTCCTGTTGTTTCTTTTTAAATTCATCCATCACTGGTGTAGCAACAACAGTAGCAGTAGTAGTAGTAGTAGTAGTAGTCTCAGACTCAAAATCTTGATTTAGAAAATCTAAATTAAAGTCTTCCGGCCGCAAGTTCAGCAAAGTAGCAGCATTAATCATTGAAGGCTCACTCCAATACATGCTTGTCTTTCCGGTCTCCATGAAGGCTGTCGAAAAAGTAATAAGCCCTACGAACGCTGCGATACCTTTATACCTTCAATGACGTCATACCCCTACTCTCTTCCCATTGGAAGAAAAGCCGACCCACTTGTAACGCGTATTGGGATTGGTAGTTGATTTCGATGCATTTCAATCCGATCGTAAGGTATATATACCACCACTTGTCTCATAAAGCTTTACCTAAAAAAAGAAGAATCATGTGGACTACAGTAGAAGCTTCAAGCATTGTGTCAGGGATGCTCTTCAATCCTAACTATCCCATGTAGAATTGATGAAAGTACCTACTGGGAAAGAAGAATATACATTGAAAGACAAGGATGTTTGAAAAGAGTACTGATATATGGGGAAGAAGTAAGAAGAAGTAGAAGAATAAGAAGAAGACCTAACAAACGATGTCATTGCTAAAAAAATAGCAAAAAAAACAACAAAAAAACAAAAGGTCCTTTTAAGGGCCACCCATTTTTCAAGAAAAGATTAATTTTCCAATGATTGCCATATATAAAAATGTATGAATGTGGGTATGATTGTATAGAGTATGTTTGATAAAAAAATATAAAAAAGGATAGTGTGTTGTGTGTTCTGTTTGTATGTATGGGGTTTTTTTTGGGAAAAAAGGGGGATGTTTTCCTTCACGTCCGCGCTTCTAACATATAAAGCAGTGCCTTCCACAGTTGCGCCATTCACATTTCATTGCTGAACTATGAATACTATTGAGTTATTACAAGAAGCTTGGGATAGAATGGTGGATGTGGAGTCGTTGATGGAAAGGTTGGAGTATTGGTGGAGATATCCTACCACCAAACCATTTGTCACCAGCCAACTAGCGGTTCTCAAATCAGCGAGAAGGTTGGTGAATGATGTTTTGGTGGAGGAAAGACAAAAAACTTCCTTAGCTCCATGTCGAGTAGGGTTCATCAAGAAAAGCCTGGACTTACTAAATGAAGTGGAACACTTCCTTCACCTTGTTCAACAAGATGAATGGTTGTATCCACCCCCTAGTAATGTCGGGCGCGAAAAGGTGAACCTTCATCTGGTCATAACATTATTAAAACAAGTTTTAGAAAAGGAAGTGGCTCACATTAAAATCTTGTGGGCCAAAGAAAGAAGAATCAAGGAACAGACTAAAAAAGAACAGGATTTTCAACGCCTGAATTTAAACTGGATGAAAATCCAGGATAAGTTCAGACGGATGAAACATCCTGACTGGCTACCTGATTCTTTACCACCAACACTTCCAACCAAGAAAAAAAGAACTCACACCACCTTCCTAGGTTTCTTTACACAATGTTGGAGGAAATAATAATCCTCCTCCAACGGTCCTTTTAAGGGCCACCCATTTTTCAAGAAAAGATTAATTATTTTCCATGATTGCCATGTCCCCACGCCATGCTAAAATTCCTTTTGTACCCCAAGTGCCACCCCTAATGCTAAATTCCCCTTGTCCCTAGAGTGTCCCCTTGTCCCTAGAGAGTCCCCGCCCACGTTAAAATCCCGTTGTCCCTGTAGAGTCCCCCTTGTCCCTCAACACTCCCCCTATACTACTCACCTCCCTAAGCAAGAGTCGAGGGTTACTTTGACATTAACTAATGATGAAGCTCGTATTTCCGTAGGAATGACGCATATCATATGCTGACTCAATGACACACAAATTATTATCAATGCATATCCTATATTGATTCATGGTTCCTTCTATTTTTTTTCTACGGAGAACATTCAAATAAATTTACAACAACTATCTTCTTGGAAGTTTTTGGAATGGGTTGCTAAAATTTTTTATTTGAGCAAATATCGTATAACTTCGCCACTTCCATCCCCTCTTTTTATGACTTTAATTGCTATTTTCTCATTACAAACTGTTACGCCTTTGGTATTTCATTTCTGCTTTGAGCAAATAATATCCTAAAATGAAGTATAACTAATCTTCACTATCAATATTACATATTCTACCTACTCAGTGTTAGTAGTGTCTAAACACAAATTTTCATTACATTATTATAAAGACCTGAAAATGTGGTGCATTTTAAAAATAAGAATCTTTTCCTAAAGAAAGCAGAGGAATCCATAATAAGTTAACGCACAGGAATGAAAAACTAGCGCGCGGGAATAAATCATTTTGCTCGCCAAATTTCATAACATGTGCATGCAAATTACTAACGTGTGTATGACTTACGTAATTCGCGGACTCAAGTTAATAGTTCACATGCAATTATTAAGTCGCGTGCAATTAATAACTAGTTTGTACAAATTTCAGCAATTTAAATAATATTATGCTATAATCGATCCGGCTAACTCATAATATATCATCTTTTTTAGATCCGATACTGACATCTGACTCGATAGTAGCAAAGGAAAGTGGCCTTATCTTATTTGATTCCATGATTTCAGACCGTGTCGGTACCATTTCGGTACACACGGTTTTTTCGAAATTTATTATAAAATTTAAAAATCTTACGGTCTTTTAATTTTGGCTTTATTTTGAGAGCTGATAAGAATATTTTAATGAAGAAATATATCATTTTCCATGGCTTGAGTTTTTGTTTTAACAGTAAGTAATCGATAGAAAACACTACTGAATCTTTTGCAATATTATTATATGGCTTTAACATGTATTCCTTATATAAGGATCACTTTCAGATTAAACGATAAAGCCTGGTATGATAAAGAATGTGGCCGGCAACCTCTAAAATAACGTAGACAAGTTCATGCATTAGTTACCTTTAAAAAATGGTTCATCGTATGACACCCACTTTTCTTAATGAAATGGTTCCACCAACTGTTGCTCAAAATGTGGGTGGTGTATACAACTTGATTTCTAATTTTGAGGTGCTTTTCGATTGTCAATAATAAACAAGCAAGTATGTTTTCTTTTTTTACCGCTGACAATTAAAATATGGAACTATCTATCACAAGATGTAATAATTCCCGATCTATTTCTTTTTTTATGAAACAAATTGATAGAAAAGAGCCAGTGTAGTCATAATACTTCATATGACAGAATGAAACAGTGCATTCATACTACTTCATATGACAGAAGGAAACGGTGCTTACATACTACTTCATATGACAGAAGGAAACAGTGCCTTCATACTACTTCATATGACAGAAGGAAACAGTGCTTACATACTACTTCATATGACAGAAGGAAACAGTGCCTACATACTACTTCATATGACAGAAGGAAACAGTGCTTACATACTACTTCATATGACAGAAGGAAACAGTGCCTTCATACTACTTCATATGACAGAAGGAAACAGTGCCTACATACTACTTCATATGACAGAAGGAAACAGTGCCTACATACTACTTCATATGACAGAAGGAAACAGTGCCTACATACTACTTCATATGACAGAAGGAAACAGTGCTTACATACTACTTCATATGACAGAAGGAAACAGTGCCTACATACTACTTCATATGACAGAAGGAAACAGTGCTTACATACTACTTCATATGACAGAAGGAAACAGTGCCTTCATACTACTTCATATGACAGAAGGAAACAGTGCCTTCATACTACTTCATATGACAGAAGGAAACAGTGCCTTCATACTACTTCATATGACAGAAGGAAACAGTGCCTTCATACTACTTCATATGACAGAAGGAAACGGTGTTTTCATACTACTTCATATGACAGAAGGAAATTATCTGTTATTCATGATGGGGTTAGAAATTTAAAAAATTCTGCCCTAAATATGGTTTTATATTTTAATAATATAAATGTTAATCCAGTATGGAACTATCTCGCAGCAAATAAAACAGTTTACTTTTATCTTTTAGAATGCAGACCAGGAGTGTACTGGGTAAGCAACTCGGCCCTGGACTTATCTGCCGGGACAGGCCCGGGGTTTTGCTCACACCAGTAAAACACCGGTAAAAACGGATTTTTTTGCGGCGGCCCACCGGGATTTGTCCCGGTATGCCCAATGGCCAGTACACCACTGGTGCAGACTATATCACATTCCCAGACGACCTCTGTTAAATTGCTGCAACCACTCTCAGTTCCGATCGACATGCACATAATTTTATTTGGAGAGAGCAACTTAAAAATATAACATTAGAGCTTATATTTTAGTCAAATTCATTTTTCATTAAAAGGCTCAAAACTGTTTTTGGCTGCTATAGAAGCACTTTAAATGCATATTACATATTACATTGTGCAGTTTTCAGATAAAGAACTCAAGAATCGTACTACTTTTTGTGCTTTATTTCCTTCCTATTGTTAGTTCAAATCTTGACCCGTATTTGTAATTGTGAGTAGATATACAATTTAAGTATAAAGTATATCTACCGTTAGGCCGGCCCTGGTTATTGTTTTATATATCTCTTGTTGATAATGACTTTTATATATGTTAAATTAAGTTACGGTAATTAGGAAGTTGGTGGAACCTGAGTCCAACCCCTTTACTTTACACAATAATGGCAATAAAATATATTTCAACCCAATAGCTCGCGCGCACGATAAAAAAAAAATGCACACGAGAAATAATAGCTTACGGGAGGGAATTAAGAAATTATTCGTGCGCAAATTAACATCTTGCGCGCTGGAATTAAAAAATGGCTCACATGAATAAAATAGCTTTCACGACATCTATATTTTCAGATATACGTCGCCACGACACTGGGTATAAATTTTCATTCAGTATGAGGGAAGTTAGGCTCAAACGAAATCAGTAAACACATTGAACTTCACAAATTTCAAAATAATATAACACTACTTATCAGATGCTCCTGATGAACATCAAAAATATAAATATCATAAGACAATACCACATACATCTCAACAGAGCAGGTAACATTTCTTTTACTGATTATTCATCACTTGTATTATATCGTGTCTAAGGGTTTCTTTGTTGACCAAGACTATTCGAACGGCTGCCGTGTACTTTAACTGAGCAAGACTATTCTCACTGCCGCCGTGTACATGATCTGCATAACGTTATTCACAATTCCGTTACGTACATAATTTGAATAAAGGTATCCGTGAGCCAGAGAATCCTACCACCTTAATTCGACTTTGGGTACTGTTATGTATGATGTTTATATAATATTGTGAATATTTAGGAAATAATAAATGTTTCTTCACTTTAATATTTGCTTGAATCTTAATGTTATCAGGAAAAACATGTTTAACTAGTGTCCTTGAATTAGGTTGTTTTGATCAATATGTTTTCTCAATTTGAAGGTCAAGGTTGATTTTGTTTACAGTTAGAATTCCATTAAGATGACTCATATTCTAGAACATTCTGTCATGTGACCAATCTTTATATATACCATGTTTGGTGGACATTTTTTCAGTTCGACATTACCATCAGTCTTGTAAAGAGCTATTACAGTTGTGAAAATTCATTCCAAATTCTAAGAGTGTAATTATTTTAAATATTCATTGGATTATAACAGTGCTCATAAACTTTTGGATTTTGGATTTTTAATTGACAATTTTGGAATTTATGTGAACTTATTCAGAGATTTTGGAATACTTCATTTTGATTTCAGCACCTCAAGATTTCTAGTACATCAGGACTTTGGAGACCATTAGCACATCATAACATTCAAGGACACAGCCGTTAATTCGGAACATTCTATATTTAGGACTTGTGATTAGAACAATCATTCTTATTGGATTATAAGGATTTCAAAACACATTACTGTAAGTGACTTTTTGATTTTTCATTTTAATTATATAGTAATAAATTGCTTGTTGATTTTTACTTGATTTGTTGGTTTCACTTTCTTTCTGTTACATTTTTCTTAGACCATAGAGTCGTAACAGAAATTGGGGGCTCGTCTTCTGGGATCTGAATTTCATTAAAGCATATTAGAGATATTAAATTTATCTTAGAAATTCATATTGATTTTGTCTCAGAGAATTTTTTTTGTCTTTGGCAAAGATTTTTAAATAGAGAAATTTTTCTGTGTGAAACCAACAAGCATTTACAATGGCATCTAATGTTCAGAATTTCATTTCAAAACCTACCCAGGAGGGATTAGAGTGCATGAGAAAGGATGAGTTGCTCGAGCTTGCCAGAAAATACAGTCTATCTGAGGCAAAAGTATCATTGACAAAACAGGAGATAAAGATTATTTTGATTCAGTATTTAGTAGGAAAGGGAATTTTTGATAGCAGTGCTTTAAGTTTGAAGAGAAAGCCTGTATCTGGTTCTGACAGGAAATTAAGGGAATTAGAGTTAAAGAACCAGATTGATTTAGAATTGGCAAAGCTTCAGATTCAGAGAGAGAGAGAGAAGGAAGAGAGGCAGATACAAATGCAGAAAGAAGAGAGGCAGATCCAAATGCAGAAAGAAGAGAGGCAGATCCAAATGCAGAAAGAAGAGAGGCAGATCCAAATGCAGAAAGAAGAGAGGCAGATCCAAATGCAGAAGGAAGAGAGGCAGATACAAATGCAGATGGAGAGAGAGAAACATGAGAGGGAGATGCAGAGAGAGAGAGAGAGAGAAGAAAAGGAAATGCAATTTAAATTAAGAGAATTAGAACTGGCAAGCAGAGCACACTCCACTCCTTTAAACACAAGTCCGGTTTTGATGTTACTAGATATATTAGGTTAGTACCCCCTTTTCAGGAAAAAGAAGTAGATAAATACTTTCTTCATTTCGAGAAAATAGCTGAAAACTTGAAATGGCCTTGAGAGCATTGGACTTTGTTATTACAAAGTGTACTTATTGGCAAAGCTCGTGAAGTCTACACTTCACTCTCAGTACAACAAAGCACTGATTATGATGTGGTTAAGGAGTACATCTTGAAAGCTTATGAGTTGGTACCAGAGGCATATCGACAAAGGTTTAGGAATTGTAGAAAATAAACTGGACAAACTCATGTCGAATTTGCAAGGGATAAAGAACAACTATTTGATAGGTGGTGCTCAGCCAAGAAAGTTGATCAAGGTTATGATAACCTCCGACAGCTCGTATTAATTGAAGAGTTCAAGAGGTGTATCCATAGTGATGTTAAAACCTATCTTGACGAGCAGAATGTGGAAACTTTGGAAAATGCTGCTCGTATGGCTGATGATTATTCCTTGACTCACAAAATTTCATTTGGCAATAAGTCGTCCTCTCAGCAGTTTTCTGGTAAAAAACCATTTCAATCTCATTCGAGTACTTCCAAATTTCACAACAGCACAACTGTTAGGAATCAAACATCTGATAAGACTGATCAGAAATCCTTATCTCTTCCTACGTGCACTTATTGTAAAAAGAAAGGGCACGTTATTTCTGATTGCTTCATGTTGAAAAATAAGCAACAGAGAAAAGACAGAGCTTTTCCAAATGCTCTTATTTCTACGAGGTCAAGGTCACGGTCTTGTATTGAAAGCAATACATTTGTTGGTTCAAACAAACCCCAGTCTGATTCTATTTTGGAGGCTTATGAACCATTCATGTCAGAAGGTTCTATATCACTTATTGATGATTCTGCCAAACCTATCCCGATTAAAATATTAAGGGACACTGGAGCTTCTCAGAGTCTTTTATTATCAGGTACTTTGCCTTTGCCTGAGGAGTCTTCTTCAAGTGAAAGTGTTCTTGTTCAGGGTTAATCCACTTGTAACTGACAAGCCTTGTTTGGATCAGAAAGTTGATCCTGTCGAAACTGAAATCCCTGATTTGTACCCTGCTTGTGCAGTTACTAGAGCTATGGCAAAAAGAGCTCTTGAGAGTGATGTTGATCAGGATATTATTCCTTTAGCTGACACATGTATTGGTCAGTTTTTTGATGAGGTCACTTTTTCCTCAGGTATTGATCAATCAAATGGTATTGATCACAGTGATCCTCTTTTGGCAACTCATTCTCTTTGTCCTAATCAGGATGACAAACGACAATCCCTTGTCGTTGAACAGGAGCAAGATCCCGTGATATCTTGTTTGTTTCAGAGGGCTATTAGTGAAACTGAAGCCACACAAGTTCCAGTGTGTTACTTTGTGAAAAATGGGGTCCTTATGAGGAAATGGAGACCACCTGATGTACCCGCTGGTGACGAGTGGTCAGTGAGCTATCAAATTGTTGTTCCTAAGTCATATCTACAGGAAATTCTTAATTTAGCCCATGAAACTCCTTTGGCTGGTCATTTAGGAGTCCGTAAGACTTATCACAAGATCTTGAATCATTTTTATTGGCCGAAACTCAAAAGTGATGTTTCTAAATACTGCAGATCTTGTCACACTTGTCAAATGGTAGGAAAACCCAATCAGAAAATACCTAAGGCTCATCTGCAACCTATTCCTGCATTTGATGAACCATTTAGTAGAATAATAGTAGACTGTGTTGGTCCTTTACCTAAAACCAAGTCAGGCAACCAATACTTGTTGACCATCATGTGTACATCTACAAGATTTCCAGAGGCAATTCCTCTGAGAAATATAAAAACTAAAACTATTGTGAAAGCTTTGGTGAAGTTTTTTACACTTGTTGGCCTTCCCAAATCTGTCCAGTCGGATCAAGGGTTAAATTTTATGTCTGGAATTTTCCTACAAGTTATGCATGAATTAGGCATCCAACAGTTTAAATCTTCTGCCTATCACCCTGAAAGTCAAGGTGCTTTGGAAAGATTTCATCAAACTTTGAAGAATATGATTCGATCATATTGCTTTGATACAGAAAAGGATTGGGATGAGGGTGTTCATTTGTTGTTGTTTGCTGTTAGGGAATCAGTTCAAGAGTCGTTGGGTTTTAGTCCCTTTGAACTAGTTTTTGGTCATACTGTCCGTGGACCATTGAAATTATTGAAAGAGAAACTTCTTTCAAATGAAGATTCAAAGATTAATCTTCTTGATTATGTCTCTGATTTCAAATACAAGTTGTCAAAGGCCTGTGAAGTAGCAAGAACTAATCTTCACACTACCCAGTCAAAAATGAAATTAAGGTATGACAGAAATACACAGGAAAGGAGTTTTAAATCTGGTGACAAAGTTTTGGCTCTCTTTCCCATACCTCAGAATCCTCTTCAGGCTAAATGTTATGGTCCTTATACCGTTGAAAAGAAAGTAAATGACTTAATTATATCATTAACACTCCTGGGAGACGGAAACAGAAACAACTTTGTCATATAAATATGTTAAAGGAATATTTTGACAGAGATAGCCCAGCTAATTATTCTGTTAATTTAGTTGTACCTGTCCCACACAGTGAAGATATCAACGATGGAGTACGATCAGACTATAGTGACTCTGGTATAACCAATCTTCGGAATTCAGAAATATTGAACAACCTAGACCAGAAACTTTCACATCTACAACAACAGGAAAGAAATGAACTAAAACAGCTATTACATGACTATGAGCACTTGTTTCCTGATGTTCCAACACGAACAAGTAAAATTTATCATGACGTTGACATTGTAGATTCTGCGCCTGTGAAACAGCATCCTTATAGGATGAATCCTCTCAAACAGAACTATCTGAAGAAAGAAATTCAGTATCTACTGGAGAATGATTTCATAGAACCAAGTAAAAGTAACTGGAGTTCACCATGTATTCTTGTTCCCAAGCCAGATAATACATTCCGTATGTGTACTGACTATAGAAAAGTCAACAGTGTCACCAAAACTGATTCATTTCTAATCCCAAGAATGGACGATTGCATTGATAAAATTGGAAAAGCGGAATATGTCACCAAGTTTGACCTTTTAAAAGGATTCTGGCAAATTCCACTGACGGAAAGGGCAAAAGAAATTTCAGCATTTGCAACTCCAGATGGACTTTATCAATATAAAGTCATGCCGTTTGGAATGAAAAATTCGCCAGCAACGTTTCAACGTCTGATGAACATGATAACATTTGGTCTTGATAATTGTGACGCTTATATCGATGACGTCATTATCTACAACAACACCTTGGAAAATCATTTGGAAACCATTCGAAAATTCTTCGATCGACTCAGCGATGCGAATCTGACAATTAATTTGAGCAAAAGTGAGTTTTGCCATGCTTGTGTCACATTTTTAGGACATATTGTGGGACAAGGTCAAGTTAAACCTATAGAAGCTAAGGTCAAAGCTATCTCTGAATTTCAAGTTCCAATTTGTAAAAAGCAACTGATGCGATTTCTAGGTATGGCTGGATATTATCGGAAATTTTGTTCAAATTTTTCCAAAATTGCTGAACCTTTGACAAGTTTATTGAGTAAGAAAACCAAATTTCATTGGTCTGACAAGTGTCAGGAATCTTTTGACAAGTTAAAGGCCATGCTTAAGAATGCACCAGTTCTTACTGCACCAAATTTGAGCCAAATCATTTAAATTATCTGTTGATGCAAGTGATGTAGGGGTTGGTGGAGTATTGATTCAGGAAGACAAAAGTAGTGTGGATCACCCTGTGTGTTATTTTTCTAAAAAACTAAACAAGCACCAGAAAAATTATTCCACAATTGAGAAGGAATGTTTGGCTTTGATATTGGCTTTACAGCATTTTGAAGTGTATGTTACCTCAGCTCTTTCTCCAATTATTGTGTACAGTGATCACAATCCCCTTACTTTCATCAACAAAATGAAAGATAAAAATCGGAGATTGTTGAGATGGAGTTTGATATTGCAGGAATATAACATTGACATCAAACACATTAGGGGAAAAGACAATGTGATTGCAGATGCACTCTCACGTGCCTAGAAATGTAATATTGCTTGATGTAATTAAGTCCAGTATCATAAAACATGTTCTTATGTAATTTTGGTTATTGTAGTATTAGATGTATATTCAAAAGAAAGCTTTATTATATAAATCTTTCTTTTTCTTTATGAGGGGAGGTGTTATGTATGATGTTTATATAATATTGTGAATATTTTAGGAAATTATAAATGTTTCTTCACTTTATCATTTGCTTGAATCTTAATGTTATCAGGAAAAACATGTTTAACTAGTGTCCTTGAATTAGGTTGTTTTGATCAATATGTTTTCTCAATTTGAAGGTCAAGGTTGATTTTGTTTACAGTTAGAATTCCATTAAGATGACTCATATTCTAGAACATTCTGTCATGTGACCAATCTTTATATATACCATGTTTGGTGGACATTTTTTCAGTTCGACATTACCATCAGTCTTGTAAAGAGCTATTACAGTTGTGAAAATTCATTCCAAATTCTAAGAGAGAAATTATTTTAAATATTCATTGGATTATAACAGTGCTCATAAACTTTTGGATTTTGGATTTTTAATTGACAATTTTGGAATTTATGTGAACTCATTCAGAGATTTTGGAATACTTCATTTTGATTTCAGCACCTAAAGATTTCTAGTACATCAGGACTTTGGAGACCATTAGCACATCATAACATTCAAGGACACAGCCGTGAATTCGGAACATTCTATATTTAGGACTTGTGATTAGAACAATCATTCTTATTGGATTATAAGGATTTCAAAACACATTACTGTAAGTGACTTTTTGATTTTTCATTTTAATTATCTAGTAATAAATTGCGTGTTGATTTTTACTTGATTTGTTGGTTTCACTTTCTTTCTGTTACATTTTTCTTAGACCATAGAGTCGTAACAGTACAATGTTAAATTTGTACTGCTTCATTCCCCGCAGTAATACAAACTTAAGAAGATCTATTACCAGTCATATACATAATCTCATGTAGAACATTGCTCGCAATGACTTGCAAAAAATGGCTGATTTTTTTTCAAGTTAATAGTCATTTGCTATATTTCTAACTCAACCAGTTATCGCACGATCGTTACTTTATAAAATATTCCTTATCTTTAGTATTAACCTATACTGTTAATGCAGTAAATAAAAGATAATCTGACAATTTCCTTTTTTATGGTGGTTTGTAGTCCGATAAATCTGCCCCCAAACTTGCAGTGGTATTGATGGGTAACAAACCATTAATACGAATACAGGTTTGGGGACTGATTTATTGGACTAGGTGTCTTGTTGCCCGTCAGCTTTCTAGTAGTTGGCCAACCATGACCAGAAAATTATCTATATGTTATTTTATCTGAGTTTACATCATTTGGAATATTTTAGACTCGTCCCAAATGCATTCACCGGTGGCCGTGCACATAGACTTTTTTTTCCTATTATGGGCACACGGCAGCCGTGTGAATAGTCTTTGCAAAAGTTGGTACACGGCGGCCCTGCGGATAGACACTTCCTTTGTTTGCCTTCTTTTTTTAATAAAGTATTATACAAGATAGCATCGCATTAAGAAAACTCATTACATTATAGCATTAGCATGTATGAGATTTTTCAGAAGATTGTTTCTCATTTTACTTTATTGCATGGGGATAAGGTTGAACAAATTTCTGAGTCCTAAAAGGGATACAGTTTTAATAACTTTCTGAGTCTTAACAAGGGATACAGTTTTATCAACTTTCTGCGACAGTGCAAGGCATACGTTAATTTCACTGTCCTAATTCTACTTGCACAGTCAATACAAACTTGATGCAGCTACGAAAACTGATAAATGTCAAGTCGTATTCTTGTTAAAACTGGATAGGTCATGAGTAAAGAGGTGGGACTGAAGAACGTGATATTACGGAACATATAATCAGGTTACCACATGAGTGTTGTATGTATTTATCGACCCTGGTGTATGGGACTTCAGTATTTTCCTCTCCTTTTGCAAAGTCAAGCACTATTGGTGATTATGTGTTATTCTCACAATTGTATAACTAATAGACATGTATACTTTACTTCCAGATAGACTAGCAAGAACGCGTATTCGCATAATTTGACGATGAAGCAATTGAAAGATATATTTTCTCTATCTGCCGCCGCGTCAACAAAGCACGCATTGCACACGTGGAAGCCCACATAATGTGGGATAAGTAAATGATATCAATACACTTCGTATATCTACTGTCTGGATTATCATCACTTTATTATCTCTTCGATCGAGTTAGCTAGTACCAGGACATTATGAGGTACAAACACTGGCAGATACAGATGATATAATAACTGTCTGGGTTATCATCACTTTATCATCTATTCTGTCGAGTTAGCCAGTACTAGGACAGTATAATGTACAAAACCCTGGCAGATAAAGATCATATAATAGTAATTTACTCAAAGTCATGATCTAGATTAACGACAAATCGTAAGTGGGTGGATAACATACAAGAAAAGCTGCCGTTTGTTTCAAACTTACTAATGTTTATTGATCTCATTTTAACGTGATTTTCCTTCGTGCCTCAATTCATTCTATTAATCATATTTTTGTATCACAAAAGAGGTATAATTTTTCAGCAGTATGCATATCGTATTACCGTAGGTTTTATTTATCTTGCACACACAGATATTATATATATATATATATATATATATATATATATATATATATATATATATATATTTTAAGAGATAAGTTAATCATTATTAAGGATAATAACTCTCTCTCACCATCATTACTTTATTATTATCGTTTGCAGAATGATAGTTCATTATTTCAGTTATGATGCCTGATAATAGAGCTGGGTACCACGAAAACTTTTTATACCGCGGTATACCACGATATTTCTGAACATACCGCCATACGTATCACGGTATACCGCAATTATATTAGAGTCCAACAAAAATATTTCCGACTGTCAATCGCTGGAAAAAAATATTTGTCTCTGATTTATAGCAAAATAATGCCATATTATATCAATTGTATTAGTTGAAAACAAAATAATTATCTTGAGATAAAACAAAATAAATTAGCTCAATAGCCCCCCGACCCCCCTCCGAAAATTAAATGGTGAGTGAATGAATTTGCTATGTGTATGTTAATTGTTGTATAAGTTGTAATCTAAAAACTGTAACTAAAGTGGGATGATTAAGCTTAGAGCTTACATTATATCTGACACCCTGTAAAAGACATTGTGCTGTAATCAGAGAGCTTGTTGATATAAACTAGGAAGTGCTGGCACTGAAGCCTACAATTTACTAGCTACACTACTGATACAATAGGCAGGGAAACCTTGAGTGGGATGCCAACACCCGGGCAAGATATGTATCAGAGAGTGCCAGTAAACATAAAACACACTTATTCAACAAACGAGAAAATATTTAATGGACTTCAGAAATTACGTGAAAATTCAAACAGAAAACATCTGCTCTCCTGAAAATCTTAGGATGATTCGTTACTTAATACATTAACATACGGTGGTAAATAACTAAAAAATGACATTTGTTTTTGTTTGCTTTTAATCCGAAATCTTTGGATTTGGTCCAAATATTTTTCACAACATCCCATTTGGCCACCACGTTGGCAGACGTGACACATGTGAAACATGTGATTAAAGGATCATAAATATAATTATATTTGTAATATTCAAAATTAATTTATAATAAATACAACTGTTTTGCAAAAATTATATTTTGAATTATTTTGCAATGTAAAAGGAAAATATACCGTTATATTAAATTCGTTATAGGATTAGTCGGGAATTTCCGTGCATTCCTTACTGACGGAAACAACCGAAGTACCGGTTCAATGAAAAAGTACCATAGCACGTACCACCAGAAAAGAGTACCGCGGTAAACAGTTATAACGGTAATACCGCGCACCTCTACTAGTAGATAATATAAATAATGTAAAAGTGAATCATATATATATATATATATATATATATATATATATATATATATATATATAGAGAGAGAGAGAGAGAGAGAGAGAGAGAGAGAGAGGAAATAACCGTTAGATGGTCACACGTTATTTTGCCATCTCTTCTAAACACTAAATAACCGTTAGACAGTCACATGTTGTGTTGTCATTCTCTCGAAACACTAAGTTATATGTCATGCTGGCTAAACACAAACAAATTACATCGAATGAATTTCCTAACTCTTTAATTCCCCTTAATTCAGCACCTACTCGCTTCCTGCAAACCGACAGAAAATTATTAGGAAACATTTGTAATGTTTTATATCAATTTTCTCACTTATATGGCCGATTGGATTAGCAAACTATTGACATTTTCTAGCTTTAATGTGTAAGTTGATCGCGTATTTGAGTTTGCTTTATGAACGATACTTATGGTTTCCATCAAGATATTGACAGAAAATGATGAAAGATTAACGTGAAAGTTAAATTTTCATATATAATAATTATTCATACAACCGCTTATTTATCGTATTTGTTTGATTATAGTACATCCGTGATGAAATTAGATTAATTTTACCTTAAAGATTTAGTTTGTGAAATCCTTCAGTTTAATAGATGTATGTATATATGTGGACTTAAGAACAGGCCCGATACGTCCTCCCGTATGTCATAACTCGCGACTGAAAGTGTGTTGATACGAATCCTATCATCGGATTATCCCTGGAGTTTGTGCGATGTAGAGAGGTTATGATTATAGTAGAGTGTTACGATTAGGAGTAATGTAACAAAAGAAAAGACTCAAACAAGCTTTCAAGATTTAAAACACAAATATTTAATTTCCTAAAATATAATAATATTTCAAAAAACAATCAAAGTGAAAGAATTAAAATTAACTTACAGTATACGATATCCTTAAAAGTCCTAAATTGTTCTAAAGTTCACTGATCCGGAAGTTAATCCAAATTATTCCGAATGGAGAATATTCCGAATGAAAACACCACTGTGCTCATGTACTAACAAGAATCAGTTATATCCTAATATTATTAATTCCAAATAATTCTTGTGAATATAGAATATCACACAAGTTCGAGAGATGTTTCCAACGGAGCTGAATAATTCTTAATGTTTAAGTAGCAATACTAAATCAAAAATGTACTGTATAATAATATCTCTGAAGCAGAATACCACACACAAAATGAACCAATCTCGTTTATGACCTCTCAGGTTGACGAACTATATAGAAGAATGACGAACGCTGCGATACATCTTATTATATAGTTTTCTTTTCTGCGTCTTACAAACAAACAAAATCCATTTCTTATTCCGTCTCAAATCAATAATCTTACTATTACGATCTTATTCTAACTTCTGGTCAACAAAAATGAATCATTCCCTGTATTGCGAAATCCAGGTCAGGTCAAGTGCAAATCTTACGAGCTGAATCACGTGACATAACTAACGCTTCAAACGATAATATTGATTTTCCCAGACCAATGTACTGGGTCACATTGAAATTGCCGTATATGTGCACTCTGCAAAACGACACCTATCAGACTATTATACAGAGGTCATAAACTAATAAAACTATACCATTATTTAAAAGAAATGATACATAATTCCGTAACAGGAGGTTGTGCGATGTAGAGGGAGTGATGATTTTAGTGGAGGTTGTGCAATGTGGATGGAGTGATGATAGTAGTGGTGTGGAAGAAAGAAGAAACATGATTATCAATAAATATAATGTTGAGAAATATAAGCAGTAGTTTTGCAGTGACATTATTTGTGATGCAGTAGTAGCATAATCATTATCAGAAGTAGTAGTAGTAGTAGTAGTAGTAATTGTTGTTGTAGATGTTGCAACAGAAGTAGTGTTTATGTTGTCAGCAGTATTTATGTTGATAATAATAATAGTGGCTGTTGTTCTTATTGTAGATGTTGCAACAACAGAAGTAGAGTTTATGATGTTAACAGTATTTGTGGTTGTTGTTATTGTTGTCGTTAATAATAATAATAATAATAATAATAATAATAATAATAGTAGTTGTAGCATTAGTAGTAGTAGAGTAATAATAGTAGTGAAACTAGTTATTATGGCTGTTGTATCAAAGGTTTCAACCAAATCAACCGCTCTAAAACTTGTTACAAACAAGCAAGCGCTGGCTGAAAGCTTTATTCCCTTTTGAAACCATTTTAAACCATTAAGGAAAATGTTAATGTAGGCCCAAACATCAATATATGGGCAAAGTTTTGCAACTTTCACAACACAGTCAGTCATCGCTTACCAAAAACAAAAAAGGCCAGGCCACTGCCACAAATTGTTCAACAAGTGTCAAAATAAAAAACAAATTAAATATACGGGATTTTCATGGTCATAAATTTCCGAAAATGTAGCAACGTGGAAATTCCATTTGTACGAGTTTTAAATCGGTAATTACGATTGAAATCCGACCAGATCGTCTTGATCAGCTTGTTTACATTTTAAGAAAATCCGTGTTTAGTAGACTAACATCGCATTGATTAAAGTCAGCAATGATGTGGTTTTTAAAACAAGGCCATTTTTAAGTGTAGGTCCCAAATTGCAAACAAGACCTGTGCTCGAATGACTGCATGGTTTTATTAATATCCATCCTAAAGTTTCAAGTAGAACAGATTTAAGGTACGTTATGATAATCATGTCAATCGTCTGACTGTGATACTGTGACGGTGAAAGCACGTTCTTTAAGCTTTAGCATTTGTTTTCAGGTTAAGGGATATCCTGTGTCAGCATGTCAATTTTAAGCTGAACAAGTTTCTATGAGTATCGTATAAAGTCGTGTTCAAGCACTCCTATCTAATGACAATCGGACTTGATACAAGATATATATATGTTTAGACAAAATATAATGACATAGGTAACAGTATACCTTGACAGGTAGAATAACTTGTGTACCTCTACCAAATAGAAGACTGATTAATTTCAATCAATTGTAAACAACGATTTATTATATGGATATAAGTGTGATGTAGCTGAGAGATAACTTTGAATGTCTTTTAAGTTTAACTTTGTAATTTTGTTTGATAGTAATGGCATGCTTCCAATAGAACAGCCATTTTATTAAATTTTGTGACCGACGAACGAAGCATATTTACACAGATAAGGTATTGCAGCTATTATGATGAAAATGTACCCCGAAATCCATATAAGAAAGGACACCAGACTGGTTGAAGTGACACACTGACATAATGGTACAAAATTAAATTATTGTCTCATGTTGTTCGCTGACACTACATCACACTTCCGGTGCTCGTGAGACCACATATATATATAGCATCCTCCATCTGGACTCGGTTATAATTATTACTTCAAGGTCAGTACCCATAAATGTAGTTGCAGTCTATTTTTAGAGCATTTTTCCCTCTCATTTTGGTGGTGATACAGGAATTAGATGTAGGCATTATTGGTATTGATTTAAAGGAACTTGTTTATTCTTCAGAATATGAGCATTGTGGTGTGGTTGTCTGTGAGTATCTTGGCGACAGTGCACAGTGAGTAATGAGGCATTGATGACGGTCAGGAAGTGAAATCTGTGACCCATTGCACATTGTTTTGTTTACAGTCCAGCCTCTAAAAAAATGCTGGATAACCTATGACAAGAACTTCACCGTGAATTCATCTTTGAAGATACATGTACTTTAGATTAACATATGATTTATTAGGAAACATGGAAACAGTGGAAAGTTCAGTCCTGACAAACAAATGTAGGGACTATGTAGGAAAAAATAATTGTAATCTTAGTCCTATTCATCTTAGTGAAAGTACTGATCTCTTTACTTTTTCACCATGATGCACCGCGTCTGCTTGCCTGCTTCGTATTCTCTCCGCTACGCACCCCGCACGCGACTAAGTGATCGGAGGACACAGATTTTACTAGTTACCGAGCTATGACATTAGCTTGCCAATTTAGGCCGGATACCAGCGAACTCATATTGGTGTTGGTAGAGCATGTGGGGTTTTCTTACAACAGTTTCAGCTGGTTTAGAAGTGTCAATCGCTTACCGGTACAAATTAAATTGTTACATGTGTATTATTTGCGCACAAGCAAGGCTTATGTGTTGGTATACACAATTACGAGATGATGTGATGCCAATCTACGTCGCATTTGGAAATTTCAAAATGTTAATTGTATCTTCATTCTTAATGGGGTGGAATCCACAGGATCTGCGTCGGGGAATTTTAACGATAATTCTTATCGAGAGTTATTAGGCATGTAGCGTTCAATACACGTGTTAGGGAGCCATCTTGCATAACCTGCCCAATTACAGGTCTCACGCAACTACTTTAAGTCAGTCTGTGTTATCATACAAGTTATTTCAAAATAAAAAGAAACAAACAATTTAAAAATCTTTAAAAATTTTTTAAAATATATCTCAGTTTGCAGATTTTTCTTTGGTACACCCAATGGCGAAGAAAAAAACACTTTGAGCAGTACTTTAATGGAGTCATAACCTCTTGAAATTATCCAGAGTAAAAAATACAAGCAAGCATGATCCAAGGAGTGCCATTTTAATTTTACTTTGCAAAAAGAACCACATCCAATTTTTTCATAATCTGTCAGGTGCTAGTAACAAAATAAATTAGTACCGATATTTATCAATGCATTGCATTAGCTGCGTCATAGTTGCGTCATAGTTGCGCATGTATGTGACTTTATTTAGATTTCATGTACTTTGTGATATTTTCTCAATGGCAGGCAATACAATATGTGTACATATATTTCACTATACAGGAATTTATTTTTCCGTAGAAATTGTAATAAATACAAAAAACAAGACAAAAAATATACCAATTTAAAGTTAGTACACACCTCAACATGAAAATAATATTCCTGCTTTAGATGCGTACCTGACATACACTCCTACCCCCTGACACTATTTTTAAAGTTTCTTTCTTTCCAAACCAAAATAATAAATTAAATATAGCCTTCAAGCATTTTGGAAAGCTTATACTTCTTAATCTGCTAAAAAAGCATCCGATTCGCAACACAACTAAGCGTTTAAATGACAGACGGTGGTAAGAAGCTTCACCTCCATACACTCTTGATCATTCTGTACTTACCTACATTTCGATGAATTACATTTGTTTAGTTCGGATCACCCGCTTTTTGTCCATATCGAGGATTAATAATATTTCCACGCCAGAAATAAGCAGACTTTGGAAATTCGGGTATTTTTTTTTCCTTAATAAGGTATACAATAGTCATAACAATTGATAATAATTGAAATAATACGTAACAAAATAATGTATTCCTTTGATTTGCTTGGACAAGAGGGAGGAGGGGATATTTTGTTAAGTGGACTGCATGCCTCGGTAACAGAGGTTAAAAGCGCGGAAGTTAAGCGTGGTACAAACAATGGCATATATATATATATATATATATATATATATATATATGCTATTTTAAAAAAATTTACTCCTGTTACATTCAAAAATTGATTTCACAGAACTGCCCACTAAATACGTACAGATAGTAACAATAGTGTGTTATGTCCAGACAAAGTTTGAACAACTGTATCAGAGGTTCATATCTTCACATGCATAAGTGGTGCAACTTTAGCATGTTATGCATCATTGGAGAGTGGGATCATTCATACTGAACAAATCATAGGAATGAGGTGGTATTGTGTAGCTCACATATTGGTCTTCCCGAAAACATACTTACAACCCCTTAATTCAGATAGATGGCAAGTAGGCCTACTCTTTCCAGGTAGTGAGAGTCCAGCATGGCAGATGGTGAGAAAGAAAACAATAATTTTCTATTGGATGATGAGTTAAGTACTCTTGCAATGAGAAGTTCATAAACATATGTATTAAAAATAAATATAATTTATCTAGTTGGAAGTGTCTCTTGTCATTTTAATAGAGATGCAATAGTCTTTAATTACGTTTCGAAACTTCTGTTTATCTCTCCATGTATATGTATATACACCAAACAGAGCGGAAAGTGCTGTCCATGGATCCTACAAGAGAATGCTTGATAACATTAACATAATTTTTAAATACGAATATATCATATTTTCATACAGGTTAGAGAATTTCTAATTTGCACTCTACTGAGATTCGAACCCGGATCCGCGGGTAACGGCACCCATCGCATTGCCTGTAAGCACCAACCCCTATAGCATCTCGACCATGCACACATCACCAAAAACGATGCTACAAAATCGCTGGTATAGGCATTCGTGCGTAGCAGACACACCCTGGATTGACTGGGTACTTAGATGAGAATTAATCACTGGGCCGACATACGGATGTGTCTGCTACGCACGAACGCTATACCAGCTACTTTGTAGCATCAATAGGAGCTGATGTGTGGAGAAACATTAATACATGCACTACTATAACAAATTTTGTTTGTGATAGCAAGTTGTAAGTGAGAAGCAGATATCTTGATGGCTGAAATGTTCTGCACTTCATTAACTATTGCCATTTCTTCAATGTTTCTCATACGTCTCTGTCTGGTGCATTTAAAACTTACCCATCAGAAAGCCTCTATGTTGAGGCAAATGAGCCATCATTATTTCTCAGACAAGCGAAACTATCATCTAGTCCATCTAGCCCCATATATGATGTAGTTTGTAGGCCCAAATGCCAAACCGTATACATTTAGAAACCAAACTTCAATCAACCTTTTGATGTACAAATTCATCCTCACATAGAAACAGCAACAAACAATGTTGGAAATACTGCAAAATGCTGTGTTCCAAAATCACCACCTTAGTTATCAACGCCTAGAAAAATTACATCTGATCTTCGCCAATTCAAAAAGTCCCTAACAAATCCTCTCCATTTTCAGAGTTTATTTATAAATGTTCTATTTGTATAGATTCACCTGAAAAATTAACCCGTCATTTTTTGGGATTGTGCTACCGTGAATCAGTTTTGGAATGATTTAGACCAGTGGATCAGAAATAACACTAATTTCTCGCATACCTTTTCAATTAAAGGAATATGTGTAGATATGTTAGAAGCGAGCAATGTAATTAATTTTATATTACTAATATCTAAAAGATACATATATTATGCGCCATGAAAGAAAACCTCCATCTCTACCTTTGTTCAAAAACTTTTGAAAATGATACTACATTTGTGAGATGGAATTAGCCAAAAGAAACAATACACTGAAATGTTTTGAAACTGAATGGCACACATGTATTAATTTAGTAGTATAGCATAGTTATAGTTCTGTCTATTGGTTGAAATTCTTCAGATATATCTATGACAATGAATTGATGCATCTACAATCTCGAATTATCTCTTTCTGTTATACTTTGTACATATTATCTTAAACTAGTGGAATAAGATTTTTATATATATATATATATATATATATATATATATATACATATATATATACCTATTATATACATATGTTTTTACTCGCAATACTTCTGTTTCTTAATCTCTCTGGTCTACACCTCTTTCTCTTTTCTTACATTTCATAATAATGTTAAAAAAAGTTACTTAGTATTGTATTATACATATGTATGTATGTATGCATATATGTATGAGGGTGGGTGTATATATACATATGTGGGTGTATGTATGTATGTATGTATTTATGTATGTATGTATGTATGTATGTATGTATGTATGTATGTATGTATGTATGTATGTATGTATGTGAGCTTTGAGCTTTTAGGCCATAATTGATATAATTCTTCCTGACCCCAAGTGCAAGTCATCCACAAAGTTTAGTAACTGTAGAGGGAAGACAACTCAAACCATTGTGCAGAAACCAAATTGGTAACAGACAAATGAATGGATCGAAAACATCATAACATAATATACTCCGTCACATGGGGTGTGTATAAAAGTCTTAATGCGAAGATGCTCTTTGCCAAGATTGGATGAAACTGGTCCAGTGACTTTTGAGAAGATATTGAAAGAAAATAAAAACAGTTATTAATGGACAATGCAAGATGGATGCAGGGCCATCCAATAGGCTCGACTGGCATAGTGGCCAAGTGAGCTAAAAATACAATCAAAAGAATTGTTATGGTTATTTAAAGCCAAACTCCTGTGGTCAGGTACAAAAAGTTGAGATAGTGAAGTATACAGTAGAATCATATAGTGCACCGTACAGGTTCAAACATGTCACTTACATATGTCTACTCCTTAAAATGTCCGTTTTGTATTTACTGTTTTGGGCAAAAATAAACTCATGGATAACATTAATAAAATAAAATAATAAATTGAAACTATATGTCATAATTGGTTTTTAATGAAATACAACCATCTATTCAGGAGTATCGATTTTCAGTAAGGCCACAATAATGGCTGTCTAAGTGGTACCATTTTCATTTAGGGTAAACGATACATATGGTTGAAACTGTGTTTAGGAGGAGTAGCGCTAGGCAACAGGCCAGTACATATGGTCTGTAAAGCACAAAATGGGGGCTGGGCTCATTTTTGTACAAACAAGACTTTGAAAAAAATCTGCTAACAATGTGTTTAAGTCAGGATCAGCTTATCATCAAGCATGGGTTTCTCATAAGATAAATATCGTGATGTATTTGGTGTTCTTAGGGGCATTGCAGTGGTGTTTCTGGTATCCATCTTAACACCATTTACTGATATGATTAAGATCATGCTGCATTTCTTCTTGCATTGTATTGCTGTCATGCATGGAAGGTTGCATTATTTAAGTTCGAAGCGTAAACATGAATGTTTGTGTTTCACAAAAGATTTATTCAAATCATATTTGTTAATTACATAACTAAAGCATATCTATGCAAAATGTGACTTTCAGAATGGCATAGAATGATGAATAATATTTATAAAATGTTCTTATTTGAAGTCAAGACTCTTGCAAAATTATACGTAAACATATCTTATTCTGAAAAGAAGAATACATATTCTTTCTTGTAACTTTGTTTCCTCTTTTTCTTGGTGGATCTTCTTCATTTCTATGTCTTTAAACTGGTGTTAGTCATTATGCCTCCTCATAACATCAATGCCAGGACAGTGTCGGAACTTTACCGGGGCTGTGTTAGAACTGCACTAGAACTGTGCCAGAACCATGTCACTAACGTGCTGGAACTGCACTAGAACTGTCACAGAACTGCCAGCAATGTGCTGGAACTGCACTAGAACTGTGCCAGAACCAGGCCAGTATTATGCCAGAACTGCGCAAGACCTGTGCCAGAATCGTGTCACTATTGTGCCTGAACTGCAGTAAAATTGTTATAGAATTGTACCAGTAATGTGCCAGGACTGTACTAAACCTGTGCCAAAACTGAGCCACAGTAGCTTTGGCTTAGTTATGCCATACTATTGGCACAACTGTGCCAAACAGTGCCACAAGTTTGCCAGAACTGTATTTTGCAATTGTACCAAAAAGAGTGGGCCAGACATCTAATTTCAGCATGTGCTGCAACTGTGAGCCCAGGGTCTTTTATTTTGGTAATGGTCTCTATCAACATGGGAGGTCATTTATATATAACAGAAACAAGACAGGTCTGAGTATCAAGCTTTATGACCTAACATATTTAATTTGACCTGGGCTTGATAGAGTGCTTATAAGTCGAACTTGTTGGGTTCTGTCACTAAGATTTGATTTTACCAAAGTAATGCTTTTAAGATTGAAATTATAAAAGCTAAATTCTTCTATCATGAATCTTTATATACTGCGCACTGGTAATGTTTTGGTGTTTTCCTATTTTATACAAAATATCACCTTTAATCTATCTATCTAATCATTCTTTTTTCTGTTTTCTGTTTGTCCATATATCTATCCAATATTCTTTTATTTAACCTACCTACATAAAGCTTACTGCATTTAATGATCACCCACGTTAAAAGAACACTTTCTGCATGTCTCCGGAATGGTCATTATACACATGTTTCGGTATTATTGTATGTAAAAGAAATGCACAGACGTAAAGGAGAACATTTGGAATAATGTAAACAATTTTCCTTCAAGAGACCTTCCACTAGGATATCTTTTTCAGTGGGACAATGTTTCCCTCTGTATATTTTTCAAAGGGACAGCGCAGGAAAGTAGAGGGTCAAAGAGCACAATAGATACGATATAATGCATAGAAAGTCAGTCAATTAATCAAAGAAACCACATGAATATAAAATAATTCCTTATATAATAATATCAGCAAAAAGACAATTCATTAATGAGTTTGTCTCATATATTTAATTATTAGTGTACCAGAAAATAATGTTTTCCAAATCTGTTTAAGAAGGAAAAATAACCACAATCACTCTACATCTATTGTATTTTTTGTTCGCAGTTCTTGTTTAAATATTGCATGCATTCATCTGAAAATAATTGTATATAGCAATAAAGATATACATTAATCATTAAACAAAAATCACATTTATATTTGAAGATCACATGTACATGTATTAGCATATGAATTCGTTTCTAATTGACTCTTTGTACTTTATAACACCCTGAATCTGAGTTTTTCCGATGTTTAAACTGACTGATAATTTGCGAGCGGTCTCCCCTTTTTCACTTCTTTCAATTACATTAATTATTTACTCCAGTGTTAGAATTTATCTCTTTTTCGTTGGAGGTTCTGCCATTGTTATTAAGGTGCTAGGTGTTTACGTTATCAGTGATCAGTTGTAATAACGACTGTAGCGGTTTTGATCAGGCTTTGAGGAAATATTGAATACATATACAATGTATATGTACCATTGAAAGGAATAAAAATACATTAATTAACCCATCCAGAAACAGAACAACCAGAGGCCTAATTCACCAATGACGGAAAGGGATTAAGTCTATAAACAAACGGTGTAACCAGCTGTACTAGGGTGAAAAGTTGACGGCTTGGTGTGTGGGTTGTAATCACTGTAACATTTTTAAAAAAATCAAACAACACAACTCTTTAACAAGGACAATCGAATCTGGAAAACGATTCTCACATACTGGTATTAAAGACAAAGACAAAGACATCATTCACCCCAGGCATTACGGATTAACTCCAAAGACAAACGATGTATGCGACATTTACTTCGGCACTACAGTGGCAGTTAGTGACATGTACTTTAGTTTGGATTACAGTTTATAACAAAGGACACTACTTGCATGACCTGTAAAATTTAGGGAACCAGTGCATCCCAATTTTCTTTTTTTTTTTTGGTTTAGAACAGTTTTATCTTTTTAAGCGTCATTGTTACAAATGATTAAATAAGGTCATTGGTGTTTGTCTCAGTCCATATTATTGTTATTTTAGAACAATCTGCCATTCGCAACTTCGCGGTTAACCCGGATCATACTTTAGTGTAGTAGAAATAGCTGAGTAAATGCCGAATGAACAATCTACATTTACTCTAGTCTGGTTTACAATCTATAACATATAACACTACATGCATGACCTGTACAATTTAAAAAAGCGGTAGCCAGCCTATTTTTCTTTTTTTTTGTGATTTTCTTTATGTAAGTCTTTACTGTTTAAGCGGTCGTGGTTGCAAAGGATTAAATAAAGGTCAATTGTGTTTATCTGCTTTTGTGATGGGGTCATTCATTGCAGTGTCGAAACGCATATTTTGCCATGAAATCAGCTCGCTGGTCGCGTTCTGCAGCTGGTTGCTCACGACAGTCCGTTTATATACTAAAATAGATCCGTGCATTTCAATTGTGGTCGTAAATGACAGGTGGTCGCTCATAGCAGAGGTCACTAAAGACAGGTTTTACTGTACTAGTGGCCATCAATGACTTTCGAAGGTAGAAGGTTAGAATCTCCTGAAATTTCAATCACCAAATTTGTTATTTAAAATAGAAATGCGATCTGAAAATGTAATCATTTTTTTGGATGATTTTAGAAACTGTTTAGCAATTGCTACCATCAGCAAAGCATACACCTGTCTCTAAATGCATTAACATTTTCTTTCCATGTACTTAGATAGACAAATTTAGCATTTTTTTAATATATTAAATGCATCGAAATTTTTTTGTCAGAACCAATCAGTGCCAAAGTTACTTTTACTTCACCGAATGAAAATGTGTCTTTTAAAGACACGTATTAGGTCAACATGTATATATACTCAGCATGTATGGTCTACCTAAGAGCTGATTACACTTAATAAGGATATCATTTGCTGACAGAAGTGGCACCTAGGGAAAAATAAGATTCAGCCGATCAAAGAGTGATAAAAATGGCTGATTTATATAGCAGATCAGGTTGATGAAGTTAATTTCTTCAGAAGGGTGGATGCAAAGTGCTATCTATGGTGTAAACATTGCACAAATGAAGTTTGTATTATTTTTTTTCTTCGTAATTGAATGGTTGGAATGATAATTTCATGCTTTATCCTGCTCTCATTCTATATTTCCCTTCTTCCCGATTCATTATTAACTAACCACAGTTAAATACTATGCTATTAAACCTTGTTGCTGAACATAAATAAAAAAAAATTTACAAATAATTTTTTCATGATACGCTACACTATCAATAAGTACATATAAAAAATGCAAACAACCTTCACTAATTTCAAAAGTAAGTACACTTATTAGCCAAATTTTACATTGTTTACTACATCATGACAGTAAATGACACTGACCAATTTTTATATCCAAAGAACAAAACTGGATTAAAGACTACACATTACAGTTGATAAAAAAAATTGCTGAAAACACAATAACAATCTGGAAAGGGTCAGATAATTAAATTAATGGAAATGAGAGATAAGAGATTTTAAGTATTTTTATGTCCAAAGATACCAAAAAAAAAAAAAGAAATTGGAATGCTGCAACATTATTGCAAATGATAAACATTAATAGTGGCATCACAAACGTCATCAAACAAAATCTGTATATGTCATGACGGGATATATATAGTGACACCTTTTGATCACTAATCTATTTTCTTATTTTCACCCCCATCAACCTATTCCTTATCACTGTCAGGAAGAGGTTCTCCTCTCTTGCCATAAGCAATCTCTGCATACTCTGTACGGTTCTCTATGCCGCGTATCACCACCTTGCCATTCTTGGTTGTAGGCGGACCCAACATCAGGTCAGTATACAATAAGCCATCTTTATTTACCTGAAATATTAAAATATAATTTTATGTTTCGATCTATCAGTTACTCTGAACAACATATTTGTACACCTTGGTCAATGTCAAGGTTTAAAATTGTAAGGCATTTCAACCTTGAGATACAAATACTATTACTGTACATAGGTTTGCAAGACATGATGTGATGTTAAGAGTACCCAATCAAGTGGGTCGGTCAGCTCTGCATCCTGTGTCTTGGGCTCAGGTTGGAAAATATTAATTATGTTACACCCTCTGTAAAACATCTGAAACCCTGTGCCATTTAATTTCTAGGATTATGTAGATTAAAGGTAACATAGGCATCACCCTGTGTCAACACCATTGATCAATTAATTAAGAGAGTTTTATGAAAGACATGAATTTTGGCTTTATATGGACAAAGATGACAAGGCAGCCATTAAATACGTTTTGGAACTGTTTGATTTTCTTTCAGAAACATTATGAATGCATATTTCTATTTCAAGCACTCTATTTCCAATTAACCAACTTAACCATAATTGCAGCAGACTAGTGTGACTTAATAAGCTTGTGTTCTTGGCATAACCCTTTTGTTATGTATACTATATGAACTTGCATTACTATTTACTAAATTCTAAAGAAGGCCTATATTTGACATATGAGTAGCAAATTCTTAACTCATGAAGACAGATTCAATATGATCATTAAGCAATACTAGTATGTGTAGAACAATGATGCCACCTATCACTTCAATGTGTACTTCAGTACAAGTTGGGTACATGTTTGAAATGAGTATTAATATGGGACTCAAGTACTCAACAAAACGAGCAGTCAACTCCTACTAACCATTTGGGAGACATGTTAATTTCAATATTTTACTTTTTACTTATAGTCCACTGATAAATGAAAAACTCTTCCCCAGAGGGAATTTTGGAGACTAGGATTTCCTGGTAGACCATCATGTGAACAAATGAAATCCACTTGCGTGAAGGTTACAAACACAACAACTAAAAATGACAAAATGTGGGTTTGCATATCAAACCTTGAAAACACATGACACATAATTATCTCAGGTGAAAAATTGCTTAAAAAATCAGTTGTACTTCTCATTCTATATCAATATATGTATAGGAATATGTATTTAATATTGTCTCACTTATATTGGAAATCATAAGGTACAATTGTTTTTGTCAGCAATATTTTGTAGGTTACTAGGAAACCATGCTGCATTATTTGCATAATACCAAAACTGCATATAAGCAACTAGTGCTATGTAACATGGACATGTATTCTGCTAAATTTTCTCCTTGAGAGGAAATTCATTCAGTGTACTGACATTTTATGATACAGAGATTTCCATAGTCCTAGAAATCCAATCATGTTCAACAATGACAAGATATAACAATATACTACCTTAAAGTTATCGTACACCTACTGAACATAAAAGAAACATTTCTGTTTCAGATAGATTACCAACTTCTCATGCCCCTTGCTACTAAAATGTAAAAACAAGTTTCTTTTTTTCCAAACCAATCAGTGAACTGAATAAAGATGGGTCTTCAAGTGAATTAACAAGATAAGTATATTTGTAATACAGATAATCACAGTATTGTCCTAGAATGTCCCGGAATGACTTGTCACCATCCGTGTCTTCAAAAGTGATTTCATTGCAGTTGTCCAAAATATATATTCTGTTCAGCAACATCTTCTTCACTGTCGACATGACCGTAAATAAATCTGTGATGTTCTGATATCAGCTAAACCTGGCCAGAGGATGTACACTTTAGCCCAGTCATATATACATTCCTTATGACTGTATTCCTTTATTATAACTGTCCATGGGAGCCATAAAGTATGCAGCCTTACAGTGAGACCGTCTTATACTGAAGTAATGATACAAATAATGTTGCTACCACTTAATGAAATGGAATCCATGATCATATCTACCTTATAACACAACTGAAGGGTTTTATAGTGAGAGCGTGCTGTATCATCATGTAAAATCCATTAATTTCCATGAGGGTCTAGGATATCAGGCTATGCGTATGAAGCCATTTATCAGATTGATGTTTATTAGACGACTCAAAGTATATGCATTTGTAACAAGGACTGGGAAGTATCAATCTAAGATCAATTCCATCAATGCTAGAGAAAGCAGAATTGGACTTGGATCGAAACTTATGTCTAAATGATCAGCGAGTAGCTTATTTCCATCTGTGTATGTTGGTTTCATATAAAAGTGCAAATAAATCTTTCGAGCTCTTTTAGAATTGTGTCTCATACATGTATGCTATTTCCTAATGCCCACAAAATAGGAATGAATTCTAAATATTTGCCCAAAGTTGTATTCATGGTACGTGTTGTGTTGCAGCCAGAGAATGAGTTTAATACAAAAAGTGTTATGGACAACTCTTTCCCCTATTGCTTGATTTATACTGAATGACTTTGATTTAAATAACAAGACTTCAGGTGTTGGTCTGCACACGCTGCCCATATTATAATCACTCAAGGGAGATAAAGGTCAAAACACACCATATATAAACCAGGAGACCTCTGTCATTAAGCTGAATATCACATCTGTAAAATACAAGGCACAGGAACTTGAATCTAATTACTACGTGAACCAAATGTGTGAACCAATTTTAGATATCAAACTCTACCATACTGAATCTAATTTTTACAAGTGTGGCTCTTAGCAAGATTTGTTATGGCCTGTGTGTAAACATAAAAGATGGTATTAAACAAATAGTTCCTGGATGGGCAGGTGATTTATACAAAAATTGGAACGTCACTTAAATAGACAGTCTGCTGTTCAAAATGTGTCAGTAATAAATGCATCAGTAAGTGAAATATCAACTGTGCAGCAGATGCACCAAATATATCCTCATCACAGGAAGAAGCTAACACCTGAATCATCCTAATACTGTTGCATACTTCAGAAGAAACCATAAAAACATTGGAAGTTCGATAATCAGGTACTAATGTCTTTGTTTTATTGCTGATCTTCTGTGTGACAGTTCCCAAACAAACAGAATAAAACCCCAAATGAAATACACCTTTTTCAGCCTTTAAATCATCAATAAACTGGGTTTCTTAGTTCCTCCAATGATTTGTTGGTAAACCATTTAATAACCCACAAATAAATTGCTGCACTACTTTTGATATATGCGATCTATTTATGGGTGCTCTCCAGGGTGTTTTATTAATGAAGTATGAACGGGTTAGCCAATAGCTACATACTTGTAATGTGGATAAAACAGATATACAGTGTATATGAGTTGTTCATGAATTATTAGCCAAGATCCTGCACACACCATGGTTATGTATACTATTTCTCAGTTGTTCACTAATATTTTATTAATAGTGATGATGGAATGAGTTATTGATGAGTAACGCTAGTGATACAATCAATACTTTAAAGTTTTTCAGTATCCTGCACGTTAACTATGCACTTTGTTGGTCTAAAACTGCTAGTTCAACCCTGGTGATCCATCCTTGTCTGTCACGCATTTAAGAAATGGCAGGAAACGAAGGTGAGTGACATACCTTTATTGAGTATTGAAAAATCCTTGAATTATTGAACATTTCATACATGCTAAAGAGTGTGAAAACCTGTTCCTAAAATAGATGGGTAGCAATAAACAAGTCTTGACATAATCGTAAAGTTTCCACTTTAAAGTGTTCTTCATTATACAGTAATACCGAATGTTATTAACAGGTAAACGTCATGTATAATTCTGGCACAAACACAACATGCAAGATACATAAACATGCATTATTTATGCTGTATTATTCAACATTCTTCAATTTTCTTTGTTGTATTCTATTACAAAACAGTCTAACACTCTACTCTAAGAAACTGATAAAAGCTGGAAGTCACACTGCTATACATAATAAAGTAGGGTTGCTGGTTGAATGCTTGAAACTGGGTTCAATAGTAGTTGTTTCTACCTTTCTCCAAATGTCTCCTAATTGCATGTCAGTCAAGCTCTTTTTTGTCACATCCCTTGAGTCAATCTGTTTACTGTATTATTACAAGTGGGTTTCTTTTCAAATTTGTTATAATTCCATTATGTGGTTTTGTTAGCAACAAATACAGTAAATAATGGATTAAAGATCATTATTCGGCATTAATGAAGCTTGGCCCAGATATGTATGACTCACTAGCTGCATGAATCATGGTATAGTGATATAAAAATGATAGCTAGCAAGTCATGAATATCAGGACTGTAATGAGGTTATGAATGCTAGATGCTCACATATGGACCAAGTACAAAGACTTGCTAATTTCACATTTATAGCATCTAATGGAATGTATTGAAAATTCACAAAGTGTAATAGGCAAACTATATTGGAAAATAAAAAGATGATATGCTTGATGGTCTGAACTTTTACATCATATGTAATGATGATGTTACGACTCTGTGGTCTAAGAAAAATGTAACAGAAAGAAAGTGAAACCAACAAATCAAATAAAAATCAAATAAAAAATACATGAAAATCAAAAAACACTTACAGTAACGTGAATTAAAATCCAAATAATCCAAGAATCCTAAGTGTTCTAATCACATGTCCTAAAAAGAGAATGTTCCAAGTGAATTACTGTATCCTTGAATGTGCTGATGTGCCAATAGTCTTTAATGTCCTGATGTGCCAGTAATATTTAATGTGATGATGTGCCAACATGAAGTACTCCAGAATATCTTTGAATAAGTTCACATAAATCCCCAAATCATCAATTTAAAATCCAAAATCCAAAAGTCTATGAGCACTTTTATAATCCAATGAATATTTTAAATAATTTCTCTCTCTCAATTTGGAGTGATTTTTCACAACTGTAATGACTCTTTACAGGCTGATGGTAAGGTCGAAACTGAAAACTGTCCACTAAACTTGGTATATATATATAAAGATAGGTCACATGACAGAATGTTCTAGAAAAGTATATGGTGTATGCGACTTTTAACACATAATTCTAAAGGAAATTCTAGTTTTATCTGTAATCGAAATCAACCCTGACCTCAAATTAAATCAAGAACTTGTTTATCAAAACCGCCCTTGAACTCAAATACAAAGTAAGCAACCTAATTCAAGGACAATAGCGAAACATGTAAACCTGATACATAACATTAAGGTTTGAGCGTTTGAGCAAATATTAAAGTCAAGAAACATTTATAATTTCCTGAAATATTTATAATAGTATATAAACATCATACATAACAATGAAAAGTCATTTATTCCAATTAAGAAATGTTTGCAAACTTAAAATAACTTAAAACATAAAAGGTAGGGGAAAATGACGCTTATTAATTATTGTGAAGTGATGGATCAAGGAGCTCCAAACTATCCAGGCAAATCCACTTCTGATAACTTGCATAGCATTTAGCAATCATACATATGTAAAAGTGTTTGCATGTGTGTGTGTTTCTATGTTTGTGAGTGTGCAAAAGAGACTCAAAAAGTGATTTGGAAATTGCCAGGTCACAAACTCAATAAGCACAACTGGGCTTACTGATGTTAAAAACAAGAGGTTAGAGTGGGCTTGAGATCACTCACCTGGATTACATGTGCTTAATGGGAAAATGCAACTGCAGTTGGCTAAGAATTCTAGGTCAGTAGGATCCTTTATATAGAAATTCTTTCAATGCCGATAATTGCATATGGTATCAAATAAAATATTTCAAGGTTTCTTTATATTGTCGTATCTTCATCCACACTTAATGGCAGTATCACCATGATTTGTCCAATATTGAAAGATCTTTATACTGGTATTCTGTCAAATTCTACTGAGCAGTTTTTGAAATTAAGCTATTCAAACGTTTTTCTGCTTTAAGTAACCTGGCCACATTGGAAGGTGAATTGGCATCATTTGTACCAACTTCAAAGGATTTCATGCCATACTGCTTTCTGCCAAATTTGATCAAATTCTGTTCAACACTTTTTGAGAAGTCATTTTCATGTTTTTCTATTTTTAATAATGGTAGCCATATCTGATGGCAGATTGGCATCATTTGCATAAATCGGAATGCCCTTGGTGCCAGTATACTTTCTAATAAATTTGGTTGAATTCTGTTGAGTAGTGTCGGAAAAGTCTTTTACAGGTTTTACAATTTTTGAATTGGCAGCCATGACGTTGGATTGGCATCATCTGTAGACATTTTTTAAAGATCCTTTGTGATGCTAAATGTTTTCTATCAGATTTGGTTAAATTCTGTTCAGCGCTTTTTGAGAAGTCATTTTCATATCTTTTTAAATTTTTAGTAATGGCAGTGATTTAGTCCATACACTGAGGATTTAAGATTGTTCCCTCGATACAGTGGTCATGAACACAGGGAACTAGAGCCTAAGCAGATTGTGATATCCACTACACACGGTGGATACCTGCGCTATATTGTGGGACTCTGTCACTGATTTTAATGCTACTTTAGTGGGTTTTATAGCACTTATCATCAATTGTATTGCACCTGCAATGAGGGTCAACACACTCAGCAAACAATCAGAGCAGGTATACATTTGTATATATGTACAAAGTGTAAAAACTTTGCTTGTGTTATTTATCAGTAGTCTAGCTAGGCATATGTACAGACGTACATGTGTAACAATGAAAAAAATATCATATTTTTTTCATTGGGTATCTCCCCACCCGTTCCCTAATGACAGCGCATATATCAGGAAATTGCCTAGCCCCTGTGTATTGATTAAATGCATCTGCAGGCATGTGTACACATAGAAATCCACATTCTTCTCTTTATCAAGCTGTACGTTCAATATCAATTCTTAATAAATAATATTTGATAAACTTGCGTCTTGTGCAGACTCTTAATTTTTCAGTTTCTCTTTAACTTCCATACTATTTCAAGACCAAATTACCGAAAGCTGTAGCAAAGAAAGAAAGAAACCAATGCATATACAGTGAAACTTGTATATTAAAGACTGTCAAAGGACATGACCAAATTTTTCCTTTATAGACAGGTGTCGTTTAGATACTGGGTCAGTTCTTTGATCTGCTTTACAGCTTATACAGTTACGACTGAGTGTTGTATAAACACCAAGAAAGTAGAGACTGTTAGGGATAATAGGATTCCTTCTGAAAATAAATGTACTGCACTATTACGTTCAGTGGTGACTGTATACAACATGGGGATAGGAAACTCCAGAAAACTGCCATATATCACCAATTCCTTTATGACATGCAGATGAGGTTCCCCGTGGTGTGTTCATCAGTAAGATCAAAGGCAGAGCTGGATCATATTTGCCCTCGTGCTGGAAAACTAGTTATGTTTACCAATTTCACAGGAAGAAGCTAGATGTAGCATTATTTTCTATCTTTATTATTTTAAATTAGGATGTAATATTTTATTAATATCAGTACTAAAAGAAACATTCACTTTTCCCTCCGATATGATATATTTTGTTGTAATTGTATGATAATAAGTGACAAAGATAATGTCAGTGAAAAGATCTTTTCAGTTTTAAAATATAACAGAAGGGACTGATGCTCTACTTGGCGAAACGAATTTCCAGGAAATCAAGATAAAGCCATTTCTTCCTTTTAACAATGTCTACTATTTTGAATGATGAAAACACGTGGTTTTGGATAATTTAATTATTGCTCCAATATTGTGGACAGGTAAACATTTGCTCAGAAGTACTTTGCCAAAGTCAGTGAGTATCATATGATTATTTATTCATCTTGTATTTTTGTAATCATGGATATTGTACATCTAAGTACTTAAATGGTTTTGGTAAATCCTTACCGTGACTGATGCTGTTTAAAATTGTATTGTTTTTAAAAATAAATACCATAGTTCTGCATACAAATAAAATGATGGTAAATCTACCAATGTCAATACTGTAGAAATGTAGAACATTTTCAATGGATCCAGTCTATCTGAGTTCTCTGGATTCACCTAAAAGGATATTCATGATGTCGAAGTAAATTCATACAGAAAGGTAAAACCAGGTTCTATTTACATTAAAGAAAATCAAAACAGTGTCCCTATCCATGTCAGGAATAACTCATCACTGAAGCAGATGAACGAACCTAGGCCTAATTTCTAACTCTACAAATACTCATAGCATGTGTCCAAAGTCACTACTTCACATGAAAATAAAGTTAAATGTACTGTATTCCATCAACAAATACCATTTTATTTCAAAGCAATGAATACTTGACTTGGACTTATAATGGATTTCTTGAACTGTGTTAAGACATAAATAATAGATCAAACACCAGCACTGTGTCACCAGAGTCATCCTTAACATGGCCCATAACATCCACTAATATGTGTCACTGTGTCAAGCAAAACCATACAAACTCCCTTGCACAAGTAGACACAAGCTACACATGGCCTAATTACTAAATACATGACTTCCTCTAGCCCTGGTAGACCCAGATACACTTCATAAAATTGTAGAAGACAATGCCACTTATTATGATAATGAAGATCAAATTACAGCAGGCACAAGCCACATTGCCTAAATATATAACAACTCTAATACCACTCTCTTCAAACCCAGGTATACCCAAATATACTTCATCAAAGTGTAGAAGACAATGAAACTAACCATGATCAGACTTCTTTCAAACACAATGCAAGTCACATTTCACAGTGCCATGGAAAATTATGTTCTAAGTGACTTGACACCTATAATCAGAGATCTTAATCTATATGTACATGTTTATGTATGTATATATATATATATATATATATATATATATATATATATATATATATATATATATATATAGTTTCAAGACAATCCTGAAATAGTTTAGGAGGAGTAATGGTAACAAACTTGTGCTAACTGACGTACAGATATCGGACAATAGATCAGCACTATTTTCATTTACGACTAAGCTGACATGATAAGGAGTCCCTTAGTGAAAACCCAATGTTGATATGAGTAGCAATAACAAAATATTCAAGATGGCTGCCATGGTGGCCGTATTGGACGTTAGATCTGCCCCATTCTCATATAGGACCAACTAGACATCATAAGAAGTATTTTAGTGAAAACTTCACGTCAATTGAACTTTTTGTTCAGGAGAAGTAGCGATGATAAGATTTTCAAGATGGATGCTAAGATGGCCATATTAGACTTCAGATTGGCACCATTTTCATTTAGTACCAAGTAGACATCATAAGAAGTCTTTTAGTGAAAATCCCATGTTGATACGACTATCCCTTCAGGACAAGTAGCGATAACAGGATTTGCAAGATGGCTGCCGTGGTGGCCATATTGGATTCCAGATCAGCAGCATTTTAATTTACAACTAACTAGACATCATAACAAGTATTTCAGTGAAAACGTCATGTCGATATGACCATCCAATCAGGAGTAGTAGCGTTATCAAGATTTTCAATATGGATCCCACGGCAGCCATAGTGGATGTCATATCAGGACCATTTCAAGTTAGGACCAAGCAGACATCATAAGAAGTCTTTTAGTAAAAACTCTATTTTCATATGACCATCCAATCAGGAGGAGTAGCAATAACAATATTTTCAATATGGCTACTGTGGTGGCCATATTGGTTGTTAGATCTGCACCACCTTCATTTAGGACCAAGTAAACATCATAAGAAGTCTTTTAGTGAAAACCCCATGTTGATATGACCATCCCTTTAGGATGAGTATCGATAACAAGATTTTCAAGATGGCTGCCATGACAGCCATATTGGACATCATATCTGCACCATTTTCATTTAGGACCAACTAGGCATCATAAGAACCCTTTTAGAGAAAATCCCTTGTTAACATGACCATCCACTGAGGAGGAGTAGCAATAAGACTTTAAAGATGGCTACTGTGGTGGCCATATTGGATGTCTGAGGAGCTCCATTTTCATCAAGGACCAACTAGACAATGGGATGAATGTGTGTATATAGTTCAAGGTTATCCTCCAGGTAGTTTAGGAGGAGTAGCGACAACAAACTTGTGCTAACGGACGGATTGACACAGACAACAAACCATCCCATACCTTCTTCTTGTTTATGACCGGTAGAGCTAAAATAAGTTGATAAATGAAATAAATTATTGAGTTAAAATTAGTAGCAATGCATTTTTCAATGTACGGAGAATATATATATATATATATATATATATATATATATATATATATATATATATATATATATATATGTGTGTGTGTGTGTGTGTGTGTGTGTGTGTGTGTGTGTGTGTGTAAATTTAATTGATTCATCTTGCAAACAAACTTTTTAAAGTGATTTACAAAAGCCATGGTGCAAATTTTCAACGCAGATGAAAATTCATCTTTTACCTCTCATTTTTCAAACTTTTTGACTACATGTCAAAATGAATCACACCAAAACACTTTCACACCTTTTGCCAACAAAAGGATATCTTTATTTTGTATGCTAAGCTGTGTCGTTTACACAATATGTACCAGTACTATTAATGAGCTTCTCTGAGCCACTCAATAAATCCAACTTCTGATCATATAGAGCACTAGGAACCTTATCTGCAGAACAATAGGGGAGGGTTGACATTTGGTGGGCTAGATAGAGAGTGTCCTATCTCACTGCATGTTAGTCCCTGCATTCAATAAAAATGAAAGTCCAGCACTGAAAATTGTAGAATACAATAGCAGTGAAGAATTGTATTGAAACTATTAATGCAATAATGATCATGTTCAACTGACTGCTGAATGCACATCAGACTTACACAATTGTGGTATCTTTTCCTTTTCAAATGGAATGGTATTTCATTCTTCTTAAATGATAAAGTGATCTCAGCTAAAGATATACAATTTTACACTGATGAGACACCAACAGATTATGGGTGTTATTTCAGCATGAAGTGGTTTCAAGGACAAATCAGCCCACCACAAAAAAAAAAAAAAAAAAAAAAAAAATCATTTGGTTAGGAATTTTAGCATCTATGACTCTATCTCTATCCATTTGTATGGACATAAAACTTCATATTTTAACTCTCATATTTCAAATAATCTTTGTGCATTGTGACAACTCTGCTACAGTGCTAATGACCTCACCTTACAGAGGATGTACATATCTATTTTGTCACATACAATTACACCTCACTGCAACTTCATTGGTCTTCTTTTCAGTTGTACTTAGCAAGAATTAGATTCCATTACCTGCAAGATGGTCATTGACACCATTTACAGGAGCCTGAGAGACTAATATGTATACTTCAGTTGATGAAAAAGAGTAACAGTTCAAATATAAAGCCCATATACCCATTACGTACAAGATGGTGTTGCAGCTTTGTAACATGTTACACCGGCGAGTTTTTCACTTGCACTGTATTTGACTTTGCAGTGTATGTGTCTTGTGGAATTCTTTTTTTCATTTCTTGAGATGTGATGAAATTACAATTTAATCTTTGCATATCATTTCATCTTACAATTATATGAGAATTCCAGCTGTGACATTTTCAACAGACAGATCCATGTTCATACTTACTTCGCCATCTTCAAAGACAGACCTATTTCACACAGAGGTCAATATATCATTTTATACAAACTCTCGTTTATGTCCAGTGTTGTGTGTGAAACATTATTTGACCATGTGTTGTCAGAGTGCTATAGCAGGCAGTTATGATGCAAGTGATTCTTTATTTGGAAATACTGTGGGATGTCCCTTTCATGGAAAACTATATCTGACCTACTTAAAACTGGTATTGATGTGCCTTGATTATGATGAACATAATTATTCAGGTCATTATTTTTGCATAGAAGCAGCCACCACTGCGTCTGCCTATGGAATTGAAAACCATTTGATCAAAACCTTAGGACACTGGCCATCTTCATGTAATATGCGTTACATCAGAGTTGACCCTAACAGGATTCAAGAGCTGTCGTGTACACAACACTGTTTGTTATGTGCTTCATTGTATAGTGTGCTTCCTAAAAGTACTTTCACAACCAAGATGTGCATCATGAACATTTACTTTTATTGATTTTACAACTTTTGCCATTAAGTACAGATACATGTAGTTTATAATGCATAGATCTTCACATGCTTAATTTTTATTTCCTCATTGCACTTATTCATTCCGTGATAGTCTTGGTTTTCAATGACCCATGAGTTATATTTCAGCTCTGGGCAAGTTTTAAATTATTATTTACTCATGCCTTTATTCATATAGTCTGGACACTGTATTCTTTGAATTGTGTTTTCTTTCCTTATGAAGCTTCTTGATGAATCTTGCTTGTTTGCTACCAGTGTTTCATGCCATGGTTGTCATAGTTTCTCAAGTTATTGCACCCTCATTTCATACAACTATTACATCTCTAGTTATCAACTGGCATCCTCTTGCATGGGGGCTCTCATTTGATTTTTTAAAAATAAAAAATTATCAAATGTGTTGTGGCTTTTTCCCCCAATTGGATACTCATATTCTATATTAATAATAATGCCATGCCTGTTTAATACAATTTTTCATACCGATTTAACTAGATGATCATCTTCCTTCTGTCTTAAAACTTATTTGATCATCCAAGGCTGTACAAGTCTTGTAGATTGGGATCAGCATAAGTCATACTGTTGACTTATACCATAATCTTTTGATATTCAAATTATTTAGGATATGTGTAATTTGAAATAAGAATACTTGCTTCATGCTGGGATCAGCCTAGCACTGATTATATTTATCAATCCAGAATGCACTCTTATGATGTGATCAGCCTAGCACAAATGCTATTTAAGTTAGCCTGGGATCAGGCCAGAATACGCTTTGATGCCGGGATCAGCCTAGCACAGATTCTATTCAATCTGGGATCAACCCAAAATACACTCTTATGCTGGGATCAGCTTAGCACCGATTCTACTTAACCGGGGATCAGCCCAAAATACGCTAGCTAGTACATGTATTGGGATCAGCCTAGCACAAATTGTGAATCATCATTGCCATGTGCAGTGTGTTTCATGCAGATTCTAGCTCATGAGTAGCCCCACAGAGAGCCAAATTGTTATTTCTCTAAGAAGTGAAATTGTTATTATTGTCACATATTGAATTCGATATTTGTAATGACTAAATAAGAACATGTAGTGTGAATTGAGAGAGAGAGAGGGAGAGGTCAAAATACTCTTGTACTTTTTGCGTTTCTTTTTTTACAAGGCATGTTTTAAACATTCCTTATTGCAAGTCTGTATTTAGTCGTTTATAAATGCGATAACATGCACTAGAACTCTAATTCCTGGTCATCTACACATAATGTTAAAATTAAACTGAAAAATAATTAATTTAAACACAGTTAGCCTTATCTGAAGGTCAAAGTTGTTGAGAGACACTAGACCAATATCATTTTCGGTGACAATATGATGGATTTTATGACCAGGATAAGAACTTATTTGTGTGACGAAAACCCAACGAAAATGGAAACCAGAATGCTTAAGAATGTACAGCAGTCATTCTCCCCATAAAATCATCTCTGCTATGTTTTGGGGTTGTACAACTTTTAATGGAATCATACTGAGACCTGTTGAAGGTATCATCGATTCACTGAGGTACCTAAACATATTGGATTGGAATTTATGGCATGCTGTTGCCTACAAATGTTCAAATGGGGGTGACAGTGGATTCTTCAGGAAGTTAATTTTTGTACCGTGCATGTAACAAGAAAAGCAAATCATTCAAAAGCCACACATAATATTCAGACTGTTCACTGGCCATCTCAATCACCAGACATATACATCACTGAAAATGTATTGAGAAGAATTAAAACAAAACTTACAAAAATTCTGACCGACATTAAAAAATGAGGTGATCTCATCAATGTTATCATGCATTTTGGCAGTCAGTAGATTAGGCTCATATAAGACAACTATGTCAGGCTTTAGCAAAGCGACTACAGTATGTCGTAAAAGCAAAATGATCAATTACAAAATATTAGAACTTGTAAGTACCATTTTTTAAAATAAATTTCTTTGATTCGTTTATTCATTTATTTTCATTCATTTCTCCCGTAACCTTGCTGGACATAGGGGCGCCACTGATGACTTTTGCGACAATCTCTCTCCAATTTGTCCTGTTCTCCACTGCTTTTTGGGACTTTGCAAAGTCCATGCCTGTCCACTCTTTGATATTGTCTTCCCATCTCTTCTTCTGTCTGCCTCGTTTTCTCTTTCCTCTCACTGCTGTGCCCTGTAGGATTGTCTTTGACAGGCCAGTTGAGCGTGAGACGTGATCATACCATCTTAGTTTGCTTTTCTTTACAGTGGTGAGCAGATCTTCATACGGTCCAATTGAACCTTGGATTTTAGTGCGCACCTCCGCATTAGAGACGTGGTCTAAGCTTGATCTTGCTGTCTTTCCAAATATGCTTCAGCCTAGCCAGAGCAGCTGTTGTCTGCGCAATCCTGGAAAGAACCTCAGGTTTTGAACCTTCATCAGAGGCGATAGCACCTAGGTACTTGAAGCTTGTAACTGTGCCCAGCTTCTGTCCATTCACTCTTATTTCTTTTTGGATGCCACTCGGGTTGTTTGTCATTAGGTGTGTTTTTCAGCGTTGATCTCCATCCCATATCTTAGTGATGCTTGATTGAGACGGTTCACTAAGGTTGTTCTGCCTCCAACACTGACACTGCCCTCATGGTCTTCTAAGGCGTCGGACATGATCCTTTCCAGGTAGATGTTGAAGAGAGTGGGTGAGAGAAGGCACACTGTCTGACTCCTATTGTGGTTCTGAACCAGTCTCCTATGTTGCCATTGACGAGAACTATACTAATCGCCTTGTCATACAGGGTTTCTATAGTGCGGACTACTTTTGCGTTTATGTTGTATATCCGCATGATGGCCCACAAGGCTGCATGCCATACGAAAAAAAAAAAAGTGAAAAATAGCAGGATGAGCTACCTCGTTTGACTTTCAACACTAATAATTTCCTTCGGCTGGACAGGGAGTGGGCAAGATAGAAAACTTGCAAGGGAAGGTTTAAGACACTCCCGCCTCAACGAGTCTTCCTACCTATGGGAGAAATAGGGTGGTGATAACATGACATCACTGGGCGGAAGTCTTCCAAGTTGAAGTCAACGGCTAGGGCTGAAGGGTTCCAAACAGAACGGCCACATGTTAGAGACCAGGGCGAACCATACAGTAACATGGATATCGGCTGTGATCTACAGCCTGGAGAGGGATGGGCGCCGCCAGGTTGAAACGGTCCATAATAAGCCAATGATGACGAAATGACAATAAATAGATTTCACATACCGGATCGGTCGCAGCCCGGGTTACCAATGCCCGCGCCATCCACTGGACACCACGACGGAGGTGATAAGTATGCTACTGGTGCAACTACCATCAAAGTACGGGCGAGAGATAACATCACCATTGGAACATGGAATGTAAGGACATTAAGAACAGCAGGGAAACTCGCGGAGCTAACCCATGAGATGGGAAGATACCAATGGCACATCCTTGGACTCTGTGAGATGCGCAGGAAAACTTTCGAAAAGAGAAAAACAGATGACGGACACAAGATCTACTTCAGTGGGCATGAAAACAAGCATGAACATGGAGTCGGGTTGATGGTACACAAGGACATTGTGAGTGCAGTCATGGGTTGTCGACCAGTGTCTAACAGGATGATTACCATCCGCGTGAGGGCATCTCACTTTAACATCACTATCATAGAGGTCTATGCCCCAACATCTGACCATGATGACGAGGAACTGGATGAGTTCTACGACCAGTTTCAAACTCTCATAGACCAGACACCCAAGAAGGATATTCTGGTTATTCAAGGAGACTGGAAAGCTAAGTTAGGAGAAGACGCACAAGCAGACTGGCGAGAAATCTGTGGTCCATACTGTAATAAGCAGACCAATGAGAGAGGACTCAAGCTCCTGGACCTCGCCACATACAATAACCTAGTGCTAACGAACACCCTTGTCCCCCACAAACTATCCAGAAGATGGACTTGGCACAGCCCAGACGGAAAACATCACAACCAGATTGACTACATTTTGGTGAGAAAGCGCTTCCGGTCTAGCGTAAACATTGCCAGAACACGTAGCTTCCCAGGAGCTGATATAGGAAGCGATCATAACTTGCTGATGATGACTATCAAACTTCGTCTGAGGAAGACCAATAAGCCAAGACAAGTTAGGATCAGGTGTTACGACTAGGGGTAATGTAACAAAAGAAAAGACTCAAACAAGCTTTCAAGATTTAAAATACAAATATTTAATTTCCTAAAATATTAAAATATTTCAACAAACAATCAAAGTGAAAGAATTAAAAATAACTTACAGTATACAATATCCTTAAAAGTCCTAAATTGTTCTAAAGTTCACTGATCCGGAAGCTAATCCTAATGTTCCGAATAAAGGTGATTCCGAATGTAACCTTTACTGTACTGATATGCTATTAAGTATCAAGTATCCAAGTTTTATAAATTCCAAATAGTCCCTGTGAATGGAATATCACAAGTTCTAGAAATGTTTCCGATATATCCATGGAGCTGTATATTTACTAAAGTTGAAGAAACAGTACTAATCCAGAATGTACTGTATGATAATATATAATGATATATATATATATATATATATATCACAAAAGTAGAATATCCACACACAAAAAGAACCAAATTCGTTTATGACCTCTCAGGCTGTCAAAGTATGCTAGGAATGCTAGAATGCTGCTATAAATCCTATAATATAGTCTCTTAATACGCAGAATCGAAATAAAAACCCATATAATCCTTCTAGAAACAACCTTCTCCAAATCAATCAGAAACTAGGTTATGCGTGATATCTCTAAAGTACCAATGTACTAACGTTATTAACAGTCAATAACGTATTGACACTGAAGAATCATAGAATGTAGGTCAGAAGTTCACACCCTCACGCGCTAAATCACATGATATACTAATGTTTCAGTGAAATATCGATCCAATTTACCGTATGTGTACTCGCGGCAAGACGACAGCTTTTCGACTAAGAACAGAGATCATAAACTATACCATTATTAAAAGAAAAATGATATATAATTCCGTAACACAGTTTCGACCTTGAAAAACTTAAAGATCCAAGCGTGGCACAAGCATTTGAAGCATCAATCGGCGGCAAAGTTGCACCACTCACAATTATGGGACATGAAGAAATAAACCTAGACTCCTTGATCATCACCTTCAACAAGGCAGTAACAGACACAGCCGGCGAGATCCTTGGAAAGCATCGTAGAATAAAGAAGCCTTGGGTCACAGCAGATATCCTCGATCTCTGCGATGTGAGGAGAGAACTGAGGAGTAAGCGAGGAGACCATGAAGGAGCAAAACAATACAATGAGATTAACAACAGGATTAAGAAGAGCATAAAGAAAGCAAAAGAAAGCTGGTTAGAGGACCAATGCAAGAAAGTCGAGAAAAGCCTGAACCAGAATGACAGTAAAAGGGCATACCAGTTGGTGAAAGACCTGACAACAGAGAAACAGGGGAGATCTACTACGATTCAGGACAAGGCTGGTAAGAGTCTGACAGAAAACCAAGACATTCTTAACAGATGGACATACTACGGTTCGGAGCTTTACAACCAGGAGACTTCTGGAGACTATGATATACTAAACGTACCACTGACCACCCGATCCTCAGAGACGAAGTATAGGCTGCAGTAAAGGCACTAAAGAAGGGGAAGTCAGCTGGGGTAGGCAATATACCAGCAGAACTTGTTCAAGCAGGAGGAACTTCCATGATAGATGTCCTCACAACAATCTGCAACCAAATCTGGCAAACAGGAGAATGGCCCACCCCATGGACCCAGTCTCTGATCGTGACTCTTCCTAAAACAGGGAATCTACAACTGTGCCAGAACTACCGAACAATCAGTCTCATCAGTCACCCAAGTAAGGGTATGCTTAAGATCATCCTCAACAGACTAAAACCCCAAGCAGAGCACATCATTGCCGAAGGACAGGCAGGCTTAAGAGCAGGACGTAGCACTACAGAACAGATCTTCAATCTTAGAATCCTCTGTGAAAATATCTCCAGCATCAACAGAACCTCTATCATGTCTTCATTGACTTCAAGAAGGCTTTCGACAAGGACATTTCTTTGATACCATGATTCAATAATATGTCAGCAGCATCAAAGTGGCTACTCATTTATGACCTGCTAACGTATTCCTGTTTTGTATTTATGTTCTTTTACTATTTTTAATTATTTTACCACATACAGCATTTGATGAACTAAAATGTCCAGCATACTCAGTCATTTGTTTGTTGACTGAAAGAGCTAACCGACAAGAAACTATTTTCTGTAAATCTGGAGTTTCTGTTTATAGATGTGGATAGATTTATGACAGAAAATACATTTTTTGAGAAACTTTTTGGAAATATGGACACAATTCATTGACCTATCTTCCGACTTGTATTAATGTTGTTGACTTTTGCTAAGAAATGAACAATTGAGTTTCTTTAACAGTATGGGTGAGTGAGTAATGTATTGTTAACAGTGTCTAGTTCCTTGCTGACAAGACGTTTCCTTTTTATTCACTGGTGGCAGTTATGATATGAACTGAAAAATGAGTCTCCATTTAATGTCATTAGTGAGGCAAGTTGAGATACCTGCTGAATGTAAATCATGACCATTCCAGATATCTCAAGATTCATCTGGATGTTTTTGATCAGAAACCGCAAGAGTATAAGGATATTTTTGATGCAAGATATCTCAGGACTCTTCAAGATCTCCCAGGTTATGGTTTCTTGCCTTGTAAATAATGGAAATTCCTGAGATATCACATGTGTTTTCAAGACATTTCTTGAGGAAAGAAATCGCGCAAGTTTCTAGGATGCAGGATATGCAGCATCCTAGTTAACTTACTAAGGTCAGAGTAACTTTTTATAAGGGTAGGATGCTGCATATCCTTAAAAGTCTTTTTTTAATACCAGCTTGAGATATTTTGAAATATCCCAGAATTGTTCAAGACATGTTGTGAGACATAGATAATTTCAAGATATCTCAAGACATCTTTATATCATTTCCCAAGGACAGTTCTTTCAGTGTAGAAGGTCAATTAAACATAAATTCCAAATTCGTAATTTTGCTTGTATCAACTGAACAACATTACTGTTATAGATGGCAGCATGTCAAAATGCAACAAATGTAAGCAGTATTAAACACCTAGTGTCATATTCCCTGTACATTACGCCTGTAAGAAAGTTATTGAAGTTTTTTGATGAGCAACCATAATTATAAAGAACATGGACCAAAGGATCTGTCAACAGTCATTTATATTCTAGCCATCTGCTTATGAATTTCTAAGTAGTGTCATAGATATGAACATTTCAAGAAATTCATGAAATAATTCTTAACATACGTTATTATTATTATTATTATTATTATTATTATTATTAGTAGTAGTAGTAGTAGTAGTAGTTGTAGTAGAAGTAGTAGTGTTTTAAAATCTGCATACTATGAGCACATGTAAAAAAAGTGTAAATAAGTGAACACAAGCCTTTCAGCAATTGTGTAGTAATATTAAGCACATTCTGCAAGGCAACAATGTAAACTACCTGCTAGCTAATTATAACACCATGTATAAATAAATGTTGTTGTTATTATTATTATTATTATTATTATTATTATTACATATATCATGTGTAAAGAAACATGAAGTCTTACAAATAAAATTTGCTAATTAATGTTTTGTTTCTTACCAAGCCAATAGTAATACATAATAATCCTTTATTTGAAGAGAATAACACAATCAGTTAAAAGATATTCTCTTTTGTGGCATTGACTAATAAACTAACAGAACGTGTATGTACACACATTTAAAACTAAAAATATGATTTAACCAACACAATAACGAAATGCCCTACTATATACTTTGCAGATTAGAAATCAGATGTAAGGTCGTGTTGCATTGAGCATCTAAGTTATTTTACTGTCTTGTGAATACATTAAATACATGTAGATTGTTTTGTAAATTCTTAGCAATTCATGTCAAAAAATACTCCTCACATCGCAATCACATCTCTGCTGTCAGTTTGCAGCTATATAGGGCTTTTAATTGTCATGTATCATCACATTTCTAGGTATGCTGCACTTCAAAGTGTAAACAAGGGAAATGCAACATACTTGTATAAATGACAAAATTGTATCTTAAGTATTTGCATACTCTATATGTTAATTACAGCTTAGTCTCTATATCTTTTTTGGAAACCAAAGACCAAGAACAAAGACCAATGTTGGATTATATTAATAACAGCTTTCACATGCAAATGTATTTTTCATCTATGGTCAAACTGTGCTAGAAATACCATTACACTGAACCCAGGTTATAGGTATAAATTTGAAAGCAATCGTTCTTGCCATTGTGCTCGACACTATTTATTTTCCTTGCAAATCATGGTAAAAATACTTAATAGAAGTTAAGATATTTATGAACCTTTTCAGAAATTCACAAAACATCATGGGTGAAATAAATTGAAGGCCACATTTCAATCAGGGTTTGCTCAAACTGGACAAATAAGCTTAAATATCATGGTCTTAGGTTTGATAATAAGAAGGTTTTGCACATAATAATGAGGTGATATCTGAGCTGTTTACTTCTCTAGAGACTATGTGTTATGCAGTTAACTAAACTTACTATACATAAACTATTACTTTTTAATACTACTACTACTACTACTACTACTAATAATAATAATAACATCTTCATTTTAAGAGAGTGACTCAATTAGTTATAAAGAACTAATCTACCTTGTGGCCCTCTATTATGTACAATATTTACAACACAAAACACATGTATATAAATGCCATGTTCACACCTAAACACTGCACATACACACAGAAACACACACAATACATTCTGACCTATGTATACACATTTGAACGGATAATATAATAATATACAAAGATAAGTATGTGACAGTTTATGTACAAATTTGCATGGAAATATCTGTTAGAAGTGGTGGATACTGAATATGTAACTGTTATATTTCATCCAAAAGAATCAGCCTTTCATGAAAGGATTGTGCATTCTGAGCATGTTTAGTTTCCTTTAGAATATTATTTCATAAAATGGCACCTGAATACTGAAAGCTTATTTTAAAGTTCTTTTTTGGTGTTGGCAGTTTGTAGTTTTTTGAAACAGTAGAACTCAGATTAGGAGTACAAGTACAATCTGGTCGATTAAAAAGATAATATGGATACTCAGGAGCTGATTTGTTTGATATTTTATATATCATTTTTGCTAGACTAAAGATCAAATTATGAAGTTTATAACTAAAGTTAATGTGCAATAAACATATTTCTTCCTTTCGTCGCAGTGCCCTTGACCACTGATGCCTTAACCCCAAAATCAGTAGGCATTTTATACCCATAATGTAAGCCATCAGCAACTTTGGTCAGAGTACATTGTTGAGAACTGAAATTGTTGTGCAGAAACCATTTCAAATTTTTCAGCCACAGTAGCATTGATCTTTGACCTGGACCCAAAGATCAATCTGCTTCTGCCTTACTCCAAGTGCAAGTCATCCACAAAGTTCGGTCCAGGTATCTGATGTAGAACTAATGTTATTATTTGGAAACCATTTTTATTTATTATCACTTGAAATTTGACTTCTTGACTTCAAAATCAAAATGATTTTTCCTTACCCCAAGTAAAAGACGTCAACAAAGTTTGGTTAACCGTAGATGGTGGAGAACTTGATTTATTGTGAGGAAAGCATTTTCCGTTGAGTCACAATGACCTTGACCTTTGACCTTTTGACACCAAAATTAATAGGGTTTTTCCCTATTCCAAGTGCAAGTCATCCGCAAAGTTTGTTAACTGCAGTTGGCGGACAACTCTAGTTATTGTGTGGAAACGGAATTGGTAACAGACAGATTGACAGATGGACTCATGGACAGAAAGCATCATAATGCAATACATGCCACCTTATGACAGGTATAGAAAACTGGCAGAAATAAAGATGTTACCTATTTAATGACTCATATTATATTCTTATTATGACGTTTTCTCTCAAAGACCAGAGTGTTAAAAATGCTACCTGTTATTTTCAACAGAATCTATATTTAATTGTAATTACCACAATAACTTTCTCCTCTGTGTACACCTAAATCATTAGTTTTTGACCTTTCCAATCATATTCAAATAATACATAATAGCATTCTTCATATGTTGCCAAATTTGAATGAAGTGTTGACAAATATTTACAGCAATGCATATATTCAATTGAGAAAATCCAAATGCAAATTATCATAAAATAATCTCCATTATCATAAGCAAGTCAAATTGTGTCTTTTATTCACAGCAAAGTCAATGTCTCTACATTAGAAATTATATCTGACGATTCTGTGCACATGAACATTGTGTTGCATAAATCAAAACCATTTAGAAATGAAAACTATCTGAGAAACTTTCAGAACTGAATGAACTACCTTGACTTAACTTTTGAGATATGTTCCATTTGATTGATGAGTTTTGAGAATAAATAGGTAATGCTTGCGTGATTTCATTGTGACATCAGTTCATATATGCGATCTTAAGATTATTGCTTTTAATACTGTAGATGACCTAAATATTAAATTATCTCTCTTTCTGTCCAGGACTGACTTTTAAGGCGATGAATAAAATATTTACCAATCAATGTATTTATCTCTTTGTTTTCAGAAACTGTATGTTTTCAGATACAAATTTGTTTTATCCAAAATAAGTGTATCATTTCTTGCACTGTTTGGATATCATTGTAATAAATTTTTTATTTATACCTGTATGTTTCTGGACACAATTATAGTTCTACAATGACAAGACAAGAGTGACAAATTAATATCACTTTTAGAAAGTGGAGGAATGGCTTGCTTATCAGTGGTAATAGTCCAGATATGTTAAGAGTCAAGCGTCATGTCAATATAACCATCCATGTTGATATGGCCATCCAATCAGGATAACAAGATTTCTAAGATGGTGGCCATACTGGCTGCAGATCGGCATAGCTTTCATTTAGGGCGAACTTGATTCCATAAGATGTTTTCTTGTGAAAACCCTATGTTCATTTGGCTTTCCATTTAGGAATAGGGATAATAAAATTTGCAAGATGGAACAACCAAAACTTGTATCAGTAAAGATGAGAGATCCAATGCCAACTAATGGAGTCTACAGCATGCGTATATGCACTTATTTACAAATAGTCCTGGTCATCCATCTAGGAATGTAGACATCATTTCACTTGCTGAGAAAACAATGCATTCTATTAATATAAAGGTGATTAAAGTTAATGGAGTACATATGGATACAACTATTGTGACTATTTAAATCTGAAATATTGACCTCTGAAACTGAAGGCGTTTGGTAATTACTTTTTAAAATTTATATTTACTAACACTATTTCATTACAGTTGTTTTCTCTGACAAAACTTTCAGCTAAAAGTAAGGTATATTAAGCAAACCAGCATCATTTATTTGAATCAAAAGATGTAAGAATCAGAGTGTAATGATGAGATATAATGTCCATTTTCATAACAGTCTGTTTTTGAATTTTGCATACTTCAAAAGTAAGTGGATTATAATAAACATGTAATAATTATTATTATTTACTCACAAGAGATAACTAATACAACTCAAAATTGTAGACAATTGAGACAACATAAATTATACCAGTGTCTTGTGCTTTTGGCACAATCACAATGGATGCATGTGAATTTAATACAGACAATGTTGGTTCCAGTGGGGTTTTATTATGTTGTTGATCACCACCCAAAAATGCTAATTTTTTTGCACATTGTCTTTTGTACTTTGAAAACAAAATGTGCACCAATTGTTACATACATTAGTGTCATCATACTTTATGATATTACAAATTAAATTATGAAATTTTATAAAGAACATATTTAAACTATATTATTTATTTCCTTCTTCATAACACTTAGATATAGTATAAAGATGGAACTGCCCAGGGAAAACTAGGAAAAGAGTGGGCGAATTCTGGGCAAAGCTAAAACAAAAACTTGGAAAAAGCAGGAAAAATTACGTTTTAACTCGCAACCAAGAAAAATCAGGAAAAACCTGGACTAATAGGTGCAGCTTGTTCAAGCTTTTTTTTCTGTTTCAGTACCATCCCTGCGTTTCCTGGCTGTTCCAAATTAAAACTCCGTAAAATTTTAGAGAATTCTCAAGTCATATCTCAAATTTCCAACATTTCTGTCAAGGCATATCCCAGTAAATTCCATGACAAGAGTCCCTCGAATGGATTGACACTCTACTGGCAGAAAAGATTTTCCAGAAATTCATAATAAGTTCCTTTCTTGTATCATTCTTTTTAACTGATGAGTATTGAAACCATCTCATATTTCTGACAAACTCCAACACATCTCACTTGGCAACAAATATATTTTCCTATATAAATGAGTTCACATATTTGCAAGATAAGTGAGGTACAAAGTTCTTTGTCATGGTTTTTGACCTTAAGTCTAATATAATGGATAATTGAACTCACTACAGATACTGTCAAGATAAACCACATGATAAGTTTGGTTAAATCCATTTGTTTCTAAAACAAGACCAAGTTATTAAACTAACGTCATTCAAGGTATTCTTCAGATATATCCACATAATGGATTGGATAAAATCCACTCATACTTGTCTGTGTTATCATGCTCACAAGCCATTACCGATAAAAACCGGAGTAAATATATTTCACCATGAAATCAGTGTTAGACAGCTATTTACTGGTTTATTGGAACGCAATTAAATACCAAACCTGATCAATATTCATATATATATATATATATATATATATATATATATATATGTACATATACACAAACACGTCACTATGTTAATAAGCTCATTGAAGCATAATAATGCAAACAGTGACCTTGACTGGATTCTGACGCCAAATAGTCCGGTTTTCAAACGCCTTAACAATAAAACAGACATGTTGGTGGTCAGATATGCAACATTTTCATTCAGAACCAATTACATATTTGCAAGAAGTCTCTCCACAAAAGCCCCAATGTCAATGCAACCATTCTTTCAACAGAAGTAGTAATAGCAATATTTTGAAAATGGCTACTATGGTTAACCTGTAGGAGATCAGATCAGCACCACTTTCATTCAGAACCTGCTACATATTGTCACAGTGTTTTAGTGAAAAACCAATATTACGTACTTCTGACAGAGTGAAAGGTGCAAGGTGAAGTTGTTTGCATTTGCAACATGCACAATGGAGAGAATGTTGGCATAACTCTATGTTACTTCCATGTACTGTGGCTGAAATTTCTTTACATGTTGTAGTTGTGGAAATCATGCATGATCTAAGCATACAGCTGATCAAAATGGCTGCTCCCATGTGCTAAAAAATCAGCCTGAACTAGTCCAAAGAACACTAACTTTAGCAGTTATTAAAATAGGGAAAACAAAGATTGCAAGAGTAGGCAATGCCAGCTTCTGAAAGTGCAATGAATCAATTACAAAATATATAAAAAAGTAAAACATTGTATCAGCTCGTTTGTTTAAAAGTTACCTTTGAAATCCAGGAAGTGAAAATGGACAAGCGGAGCTAGTAGTTTTTCGATAGGTGCACATCTGAAGTAAGGCCAAGGGGTATACTATCTAACCTAAATTACACCCATCAATCATACACCAAAATAAAGGTAATTTAAAATTCTTTAAACAATACCTACGATAAACAATATCTTTTTTAAATATCAATCAAAACCTGGGACCTCAACATAAATGTCAGAATATCTAAAATGAGGTGGGAAAGATCGGAGGAAACTCAGGCTAAAATACTGAAAACAAGACTTATTATCTTGTCAAACCACCACTGTAGTGAAATGGCAATCAAAATCCATATTATGATTATCCATTTCGTCTTTAAAGGATTAGCATCATGAAGACATATTTTGTTCAAAGTTCATATATGTTGCGAGAACCCGCACACTGCCTATGCTTCTATAATGAGATATATTTTCACCATGTTTTCACTGTATCACAATGGGTACTGCCTTTAAACAGCCTGTCTGTGGAGTTACGATGCATAATGACCAGTGTGAATCAGGTCTTTGTCTTTTTCTCTTATTAAGTTATTTGCTTTTTTCGGATGCCGAGGCTCTAAAAATGTTTACTGAGTCATCTATATTTACAGTTAAATTTGTGTTGAATATTTTCAAGTAACCTTTGCAGTTTTCTAAAACAAGATTTGTTCTTCTGAACAATGAATGATTGTGATATTTAAGAAATAAAATTCTTTTTAATCTAGATACGTATCTGATTGTTTTGTGGGAAGGACTAGTGAAGTTTCAACAGGACTAGTAAATTTCTCAATCTACTAGTCCTTCTGTCTATATGGAAATATTTGTTAAATTCTAGGCCTGAATCAAGATAGAGGTGAATTGCCATAAAAGGATTTGTAAGATGTCCATAAAGGCACACTTTTATTAGGTTAGATCAGCATCATATGACCAACTTCATACTGCAGGAAGTGTTAAAAAGTAGTTTTCAGTATCCATTCAGGAGTTCTAGCTGTATTGATTTTCATGATGGACCCTATGGCGGCCATTTTGGGAGGTCATTATGACGTCCATTTGTATTTATGAGCAACTATGTGCTATAAGAAGTATTTCAGTGCAAACCCAATGTCGATAAGACTATCTGTTCAGGATGCGAAGTGATAACAAGGTTTCAAGATGGCGATAGTGTAGCTATTTTGTTAGATCAGACAGCACCATTTTCAATATTCAGCAAAACTACGTATTACAAGACATATTGTGTGGGAACCCGATGATGATATGACCATCTGTTTAGAAGAAAGAGTGATACGATTTTTAAGATGGCCGTCATGTTGGTCATGTTGGAGCTCACAGCGACACCATTTTCATTTAGGGACTAACTACATAATATAAGAAGTCATTTAATGAAAACCATTTCTCGATACAACCATCTTTTCAGAGGAAATAGTGATAACAGATTTTCAAGATTCACACCAAGAGGTATGTATCAAAGATTTTGTTTTACTTCTCAAACAAGTAGGAGTTGCATGTGAAATGAAAGTATCACACATTAAGTTATACACGCAAAGACAGGTAAAGTTACAGAATTCCTCCCTTTTAAGGGACACTGGTAGCCATTTAGTGGTCTAAAGCGCTTGCCTTTACAGATCGCTAACATATCTCACCTCTGAGTTCGACCAATGTGGGTATGTGAGAAAGCTTATAAGTAGCTTTTTGTGGGTCGGTGGTTAATCCTGTGGTCTTCCTGTATTCTTCTACCACCATATATACTGGCCGCCATGAATAGCCTATCATGTGCTGAAAAATGGTGCTAAATCCCACAACACAAAACCCCCAAAACCAAACCTCCATTTTAAGTATGTGGATAAATCAAGCTTTGTTTTTATGGGGGGGGGGGGGGGGTAAAAATAATTTTAATGATGTAATACTTATCTGTTGCTATTTTCCGGATGGAAAATATCCTTGACCATATGATGAGAATTCATCCTCGCATAGGGTGATTCGAAAGTTCTGGATTCCAGACGTACAACGCATAGCTACTTTGCTCATGCACACTATCCTTCATTCTTTTTCAGGACGTAGCCTTTACTAGTGTAACATCAGTGCAGAGCGAGAGGAGCTAATCTGGTAATAGCAACAGGTAAGTATTACATCATTAAAATTTGTTTTACCTCACCAACCCCCCCCCCAAAAAAAAAAAAACAAAACTAAAAACAAAACAAACAAACTACATTTTAATATCAGTAATAGATAACCTGTTGCTATTGCATAGCTGAATTTTTTAATTTGGTGGAAGACTGATGATCCCACAACTGGTGAAAGAAAAACAAACAACAAGGAATATTCACCCCCACTGTAGAAGCGAAGACTACTGTCGGATGGTATCTGCATAGGCCACTTTTTGAACTTCAATAATCGGCCCCAAAGATAGTATGCCTTCGTTTGGTGAGCCAACAAACAAAGGTAAAAGGAGGAGAAGGTAGTGTGAGATTGTCAAAACATGACTTTGATCACATCCTCCAGAGATGAATGAGTTATACAGGCCCATGAGATAGCGATGGCTCAAACCTCATGAGCTTTAATTTTGATGAATGAAAGGTCCTGTTTGGTAAGGGACTGATAAGCTCTCTTGATAAATGTTGCAATCCACCTCGAAATGGTGTAAGCTGAAATATCGGCTGAGCCGATAAGGTGAGGAAAAGACGCTTCCTGCCTTTTCTTCTTCCTTTAGAAGCTGCAAAAAAGAAAACAAAAAACGTAAAGCCTAACTTGATCTACCCCAGCACAGATACGACTGAGACTGGGTATCTCAATCGGGAGTGGAGCAACCGATCAAAGCTGATTTCTGCTACAAACCTGGTTAGCAAAAGAGACAAACCGACTCATAGTTTCCATTGAACCTTATATAGCCTTGGCTCTATGGATAGGCCATGTAGCTCACTACTTCGTTTTGCGGACGCTAAGGAGAGCAAGAACACAGTCATGAGTGAATGGTTCTCGACAGAAGCTTCACCCAAAGGTTCATAGGGGGTTTGAGTTAGAGACCGCAAGACACAAGAGCGATTCCATATAGACATTAGCAAGCAAGACACCGGTATTTGTAGCTCAAAATACCTGATCAGGTCTGCTATGGGAGAGTCTGCACAAATGCCAGGGCCTTTCCAACATTTTAGTGTGTCGGATAGGGCTGCCCTATAGCCCTTGATATTACAAACCGAGTATTGTTTCTCTTCAAAAAGAAAGAGAAGCAATTCAGCCACTGAGCTCATAGAGGGCCAGTTAGGATTGACACAGTTACTATTGCATCAATCGCAAAAGATTCTCCACTTGGCATCATAGACCGTTGACGTAGATCATCTTCTGGACTGAACGACGCACTTGATGACTTTGCTCTAAAACTTGTCCCAGCGGAGAGATCGTTTGAGATGAGTCAAGCGCGAAGGTGGAGAATCCACAGGCTGTGACAAAAGGTCCCTTTTCTGGAGTAATGTCCTGAGATGGTCCACCAGCATGTCGAGAAGATCGTTGAATCGTGATTGTTGGGGCCTCCGCGGGGCTATCAAAATGAGCTGAGGAGTGGAGTTCCTTCCTTTTTTGAAGTACCTGTGAATCATCCCGAAGGGTAGGAAGGCATAAGCGAACAGACAATCCCACTTCAAGCGGAAAGCATCCACTGTCTAGGCTCTCTTGTCAGGGACTGGGGAAATGAAAAATGGAAGCTTGTTGTTTAGTCTTGTCACAAACATGTCCACCAAAGGTGTCCCCCAAAAGTCTGAACAGGAAATCTGCCATAGATTGAGACCCTTCCCCAGATCTGATAGATTTAGATCGTAGCTCTCCCATTACCGGGAGGCTCAATCCCGTCGCCGACAATGGGCCCCAGGGACTGAAAGGGTGCTGCTCCACCCCCAATGGGGGGTTGGGGATGGAGATGGGCGCGACTCATTCTCAGCCATAAGTGAGCTGTGGGTGAGTAGAGGGTGCTGCTCATCCCTCACGGGAGGGGAAATCACTTTCTGCCTTACGGGATGGAAGAGGGTGCTGCTTCTCCCTCGCCGGAGGGAATGGGGAAGGTGCTGCTCCTCCCTAACGGGAGGGTACGACTCATTCTCCATCCGCTTATTACCTCCCTTGGGAGGAGGCCCCATAATCCTAAGCATCTCTGAAGAGACGCTGGTAATCCTTCTCTGAGATCCGAAGGACTCGGAGAAGAAAAACCCCAAAAATTCTGAAGAAGACGAGGAAGGAACTTTTTTCCTACCTTTATAAGTACATCTGTGTCATAGGCTGCAAAAGTGACAACCATATGTCCTCTCACAGCCTGAACAATATAGGCAAGTGAGGGAGGTGTCCCATGGGACTTTCCTGTGGCCATACCATACTCACACCCTGCTTAGACATTGCTGCAAGAAAATTCTGAAAACAAGATTTACAAAAACGTCTGTGTAAGTATTATGTAAAAATGTTATGTATTAGCATAATACTAAAGATAAATCAATGATGACGTCAACCAGGCTAATTCGAGAACTGGAGACAAATAATTAGCAAAACTCCAGTTTGGTAAGATTGCTAATAATAAGGAATATTATCCTATACTAACTTCTAAGAATGAACGGGTGTTCAATCACTAAATACACAACATAAAATGGTGTGCCACCTGATTTTTCGAGATAGAAATTGCACAAGTCATATTAAAAGGAATATGAATTCCAATGAGTCATTACTATATTAAAACAGTAAAACAGAATCAAGACGAGTCCGCACACCAATTTCGGCAAGGATAGGAGAACTAAATACCTACCCGAGCTAGAAAAGGGAATACAATAATTCTCAAACACAATGAATAGTTACGCTAAGGGCTCTGTGCGGTAGTAACATAAATTCAAGGCTAGATAAAACATAACCAGAAAAAATGCAAATAATTCGAGAGAGAGCTAATTTGGAAAAAAAAAATGCTTGATCGAAGGCTAATTCCACACAATCAAAATGATGCACATAAATAAAATGTTCAAATCGCAACATAAGACTCGAAGCGAAGGCAAATTTCTCTTCTACATTACTTTAAGCAGCAGTAAGCATACTTGCCATATTCCAAGAGAGTGTTGGGGGAGGGGGGAGATTTGAGACTTAAAAAGTGGGTTTTGAGTTCCCAATGGAGGTCAGTGCATGTGACCCTCAAAAATCGACGTCATCTAAATGAGAATAAGCTATCTTTTCAAATCAGCCTATAACAAATGACGGGAAATTCAAATCTGAATAAAAGAAAATACCATCTGTTTTCTCTGAAGCATTTAATATATTTACCCAAAAAGTGTTAGACTTAGCATTGTCAAATAACATCACCACACATATATGTACGTATGGTCACAACCTCATAGACATTAAATGCAAAAATACACAAAGTTACTGTCTTTAAAATCAATTGGACAGTAAAATATACGTGCAGTCTTTGCTGCTTTCAATAGTTCAGTAGTTGGTTTGGTCATACACCAGGACCAAAATAGCGACGGTCTTGTTACCTCCCTTGTCATTTGATTATCAATCAGGACCGAAAATTTTTTATTTTGGCATAACTCGGTTACTTGTTTGTCGAACATTGGTGCAATTGCATTATTCATAATATTCGTTGTTTTTGTCCTATTGCAACTGAATTTCTTAGCAATATCGCTATCACGGAACATTCCCTTGCATAGGTCTGAAAAATGATCTGCTACTGAATACGGCAGATTGTGCTCAGCAACGAAATTGCAGAAAAGTACTTCGGCTCTAGTGACATTGTCTGTCAATGACTGTTTTAACAAGCTAGTCACTTTGGGAATTGAGCTCTGCATTATTGCCGTGTCACGATTCTGGGTGGTGTTGCTATGTCGACGGATGTCATTCACTCCAAAATGACTAATGTCAATATGGTGGTTGCAATATGTGCACAGAATAAAATTTTCCCCCTTGCTACTGCGCTTCACAAAGTCAAATTCCGCCAACCATGAGTTCTGAAACTTTGTTTTGCTGGGCTTTGCCCGCTTCGCATATGTCTCCACATTTCCTGAATCACAACTACATTTTAACATTTTGCCTTCTAAAATGAATCACACTTGTACACTTTACAATTACCGAAATAATCTTGTTTTGCATTTTATATATGAAGTAAAAATCCAACTTCAAAGAAACGTTGCCGCTGATCACAAACTTTAATAAAGATGGCTTCAACATTCTCGTTCAATGCAGTCAGTGATGTGTAATAACATTTGTTCTTCAACATGAATCTCTTTGATGTACTTAACTTCAGACAAATTGGGTTGTTCCGCTTAGTGTACTTTACCTATTCAAATTAGCCTAATTGACTCTCCCTCAGCAGTGCTCAAAGGATTTGACACGACACATCACCCTAGCTATTGTGAGACAGTTAGGTAAATCTATGAAAGGTGGCTATTTATCTTTGACCGCCTTACTTTTTAATTGCCTCTAAAACAGCTGTATAAACTGACCCCCAGGATAGTTTGTATAAATCACAGATTACGGGTATATATCATGGTAGTCAAGAAATATACGGGTTTTTTATTGTTTTTTTTTTTCTTCTTTTTTTGTGAGAATTTTTTTTTCTCTAAGACTGTTGAAAATCATGTTTTCGAAACACGACAATATCGGGGGATTTGGGAGTCCAAAATCATGTTTTTCTTGTGACAGGTCGTGTTATGGAATGTATGAATAATGTTTGCATCAGAAAAAAGAATGAAGGATAGTGCGCATTGGCAAGGTAGCTACGGATTGGACTGCAGAACTTTCTAATCACCCTGTGGGAGAATGTATTCTCATCATATGATCGAGTGTATTTTCCATCCGGAAAAGAGTAAGCTACACAATGTTACATATTACTGATATTAAGTTAGTTATTTTCAGAATTCTATGGTACTGACTGTAGTATCTAATAAGAGATTAAGGTGGTTTACACAAATCTGTATCAACACTACCTACCTGGGGATTGTTAGATGCAATAGCTCCAGGGTTTTCGTAGACATTCTCATCCGAGGTTTCTGTCTTTGTTCCTCTTGACTTCTCATATTCACTGTCTGCATTTGTGCTTTTCCCTCCCAGGTCAATATTTTGATATATGTCTCCTGAAAAAAGTTGTCACAAAATAGCACAGAATTAAAACTGCAGATAAATCAGTGATGCTTTATGAAGATAATTTGTGCATTTAGTCATAGCCATATTTTGGTTCAAAAACTGAGCATATATTTGCTTTTGTAACTGAAAAGTCATTATTATGTAAACAGAGGACATGTCTATTTGTAATTGAGGCAGGGATTGTTTAATTACAGTAGGTACATGATATGCTGGCAGAGTACAGATTAAGCCTATACTTTTCAATAGAGGTATAATGTTCATTGATTTTGACACAGCCAGATCATAAATACATGTATGTACAGATGATTTACTATTTAATGCTTAAGTATATTGCCTACTCAGAACTTAATATCAATGGTGAATATGGATTGTCTTGCGTGATTTTGTTTGTTAATGTGATTTTTGCAAACAAGTTATCCAATCATACAAGCCTTTAGAAAATGACTGAAAATCCCATAGCAGGTAATCTGTGGCATGGGGGTTGCTTGTCCCATATTCTGCAGATATATTTGGCACTTAACTGCGTAGAAACCTGCAACACACTGGTATTGCTATAGCAATGGTCTGTCAAATTTGCTCAAATTCTGTTGAACCTTTCTTTCTTGAAAAAGTCATTTAAAGGTTTTGCTATCTTTAATGATCGTAATCATATTGCATGGTAGATCAGCATCATTTGTCCAAATTTGAAAGGTCTTCTTGTCAGCATTCTTTCTTCTGTTATTAATTCAGTTCAGCTATTTCTGATGAGTTATTTTATGATTTGATCTATATGTGTATTTAGTAATGTCAGCAATATTTGATGTCAGACAGGCATAATCTGTGTAAACTTTAAAGAAATTTATTCCTGAGTAATTTCCTTCAAGTATGGTAAAGTTTTGTTTAGCAGTTTTTGAGAAGCCATCAGGCAAATGTTTCCTCTTCTATTAAATATGGCCGTATTTGAGGACAGATCTTCACCATTTGTGCTAACTTGTAAGACCTTCATGCCAGGATACTTTCTGACACATTTGGTAAAATTCTGTTGCACGGTTGCTGAGAAGTTCTAGAAAAGGAGGTCAACTGATGGCTGGTCAACATAATTTGTGTATATGTAAAACTTGTGGTACTGCTATAATAGTCATACCATTATGTACATGGAAAACAAGCAGTTCTACACAATTATATACTTTGAATATTATCATGTTATCCTCCTAGCAATTATATATTAATTATATCTTAACTCTGATATGTGAGTACAAGGACTGTTGGTCAATCTACAATACATATAGCTAATATTAAGGTGATTAAAATACAGTCAAATAGATCCTAGCGGTCACAGGCGTTCAGCGGTAACCAGTATTCAGTGGTCATTCTAATTCTCCCCCCCACCCCAGGTAAATTTCCTATATAAATGCCCTGTATTTAACGGTGAACTGCTTTCAGCTGTCTGCGACCAGGTGTTTCTTAACAAAACCATGGTTTCACCCTGCCCTAAGCGGTGACCACTCCAATTACACACTTCTTTTATATGATGAGCAAGTCATTGCTTAGATAAGGGTATATCACGTGAATCGATGTTTAAGCATTTCATATCTCGATTGTACTTACCGTACTCAAATCACGCTGTCAGTCAAACTCAAGGTGTTAACATGTCAACTTTGAAAGCAAGGCAGTTTTTTGTCCTTACATGAGGGAATCGAAGCAATTCGTTTCCGGGACAGTGGACAAAGTAGTCGTGTAGTTGCAGCAGAAATTGAAGTCAGGCAAACTCAGATCCAAGGGATTATAAACGTAAGCGAGATAGTATGGCCATTGTTGAGAAAAACGTTCATCTGGAGTGTAACATATTACATACAATCACACTAAATGAGTAGAGATACATGTACACTGCACTTGTGATATCCCTTACAGTGTACTTGCTACTAACAATAGTCGCAGGAAGCTTCTTTTCGTTCCCTAATCATGAAAGATCTCGCATAAAAGCCGACTGTCTTATGATCTCGGTGAGTTTGAGCAACTGCTTAATCCAGCAAGTTTTTGAAGTGTGAACATCTGTTTTCGTGACTAATTATACCAGCCTGGCCTAACAAAAAGTCAGTCCTTTGTTTGACAATCGCAGATAAGCTGTCAATCACTAATTTTATTTAGACACCGTTTCTTCTGATAATTGAGTGATGATTTAATATACATGATGGATTAAAGTGGAACCTTTTATTTTATTACTCTGTTATGTTTCTTTTTGCTAATTAGCTAAACTAAATATATGTATCTTGCTAGCATACTACTACTATTATTACTAATGCTAATGCTATTCGGTGCATAGTACATGTATTGTCATGAACCAAGTTTGAGAGCTGAACCAGCCTACTGAGGCCACCTGTCTTCAAAGGCCACTTTGGCCTTTTTCCATGGGTGACCGCTGAACACATGTTTGACTGTATGGTGAGAAGGAACGTGTACACACCTCTAGAGGTTTTTCCGTGCTTTCGCTCAGCTGCTCCTGCAAGATTCATTAATCAGCGAATAAAATAGAAGAAAAAATCTAATATTAGGTGTATATTTAAACAACAGTCCCTCCAAGGGATTGGTGCTCTACTGGCCAAAAAGAATTTCCAAGAGTTCAAGATCAGACCATTGCTTTGTTATAACCGTAGAGTGTTGACAATATCTCTGATATTCTTCAGCATTAAAAAGATTTTCAAATTAGATGCTGTGGTGGATATATTGGATGACAGATTGGCACTAGTTTCATTTAGGGCCAACAAGACGTTATATGAAGTCCTCTGGTTAAAACCCCATATTGATATGACTTTCCGTTCTGGAGGGGTAATGAGAGCAAGATTGTCAAGATGGCTGTCCATGCTGGCCATAATGGATATCACATTTGCGTCATTTCCATTTAGAACCCACTAGATACAAAAAGTCTTTTGGTGAAACTACAATATTGATATGACAAGCAGTAGTGTATAGAACGGCCGTTCCGAAAACACATGTATGATTTCCCAGTCTTGGCCTCGCTCCCACTCAGCCTCACCTGAACAATCATACTTGTGTTTTTTAGAATGGCCTTTCTACATGCTACTATTGTTATAACTAGCCTTTCATTAACGCACATCGGCTTGGTGAAAATATGCTGAACATGAATTAATTCCCTTGATTGCAATCTATTTTTAGGTACACACAAGTATGCAAATGTACATACACCATAAACTTTGAAATGTAGCATAGTACATTTATATATATATATATATATATATATATATATATATATATATATATATATATTTATATATATATATGGAATTACAAATATAGACCAAACAGAGCGGAAAGGAGAATGCTTGATAACATTAACATAATTTTAAAATACGAATAAAAAAAATATTATCATACAGGTAAGAAAACAATAATTTGTACTATATATATATATATATATATATATATATATATATATATATATATATATAAATATATATATATATATATATATATATATATATATATATATGTACAGATAGCTGTGGAAAGGTCTGGTGTCTCACGGGGTTGGCCACTCTGTCTTGGCTTTCAGGCCAGGGTCCAATCAGGGATCATGAAGCAGTTAGAAGGTACACAGATCTTAACCAAATCACAGATCATGTAACGACCTATCTTCCGATGTGAACATAACCAAAGAGTTACAGGGAGGAAAAGATTATGTAATATCCAAAGCCGTTCGCGCTAGCGACCGGGTGCAAAACAGAAATGTAACACAGCAGGCAAGCACCCGGTCCGAGACCGGGCTTTTGCAAAAATATAAATTTTCTTTGCTTAAAACATGCGCATACGGCCACAGTCGGCTTTTTTCACTTGGCCTCGCCTGAAAAATGATACTAGTGTTTTCGAGAATGGCCTTTCAATGTACTACTATTTTGTTGTATAATAAATGTTTATGAACTTAGGAAATCTTATGGTATAATAAGAGATTTGAAATATATCTTGGAATCGTTTGTGAAAGTGCATCAGCTAAAACAGATGTCTATGTCTCCCAAATGGTATTCAATTATGTGACAACAATGGGTGATTCAGAGATGGCTATAGTTCTTGGAATTTGTCATTTTACAACAGTCGAGGATATAGCTACAATAAAACTTAGCATGCAACCATTGTATACAACTTTGCCTTGTCTTTGGGGAACATTATTTGAGCCATTCATCAAAAGATACATTGAGATAACCATGAATGAAAAAGTGATGGGCAGTGGTATCTGAATTCAAACTATAGTTGGTTTTAGATACAGTATAGATGGCCACATTGTTGACCACAATAAAATGTTGCTATTAGAATCTAAGTGTCCCTTTAAGAGAGACGTCAGCAAGTTGCCAGAATATTATTTGCCACAAGTATTATCAGGCTTAGAAGTTTCAGTTGTTGCTTCATACGGTATGCTTGTTGATAAATTTGTTTGTAAATGTTTTCCGGATCAATTGGGGTTTATCCCAGAATACGACAAAATATTTCATAATAGAGATTACAACAGGTACACTAAGGATCCAATCATAATAGGTGTCGTAGGTTTATTTTGCAACAACAACAACTAATTTATTGATCGTGGTGAATCTACATTAGCTGAATTATCCTCATTGCTATAGGAAAACTAAAATAGAAAATATGATTACATTATTGCATATATTCAAGACCAGCCTGATTGCATTTCTAACTCGTATGATGACATCACTACGATGTGTCCAGACAAGAAACTGGTTGCTGTGTTACCATGGAAAATATTCAAAATTACCTACAGCTATATTGCCCGCGAACCTGGCTATGTCAAAACAATCAAGAGCGCCATATCAAAACTGCGGCAGATTGTATGCGAATTAGAAATAAAAAATAGCATATATAATGTTTGACTTTGACTCAAGACGATCAATGAATATGATACCGCAGTAACATTTCCACCAGGCTGGAACATAGCAGATGTTCAAACAATGGTTTCAGAAATCAAAACATATAATGGTGCCTACAAATTTATCAGAAACATCCTGATGATGATTTACCAAACATCCAAAGAAAATCCAGAACATATTGACTTTTACGCATATATTGCCATATAACTAGAATGATCCAGATGCCTGCTAGGAGAAGAATACAACACACTTGGCATTAAAAGATCATTGTACGATTTTGTGAAAACAAGGTTTGATGGCAGTTTAGTTTGAAGACTGTTGTTTACATTTTATGTAAGCGATTGATATGATGTATGCAGAAGCAATTATAGATGCCCACAAAGAAGCTCACTGCGTTCACTTTTCGCCTGAACTCAATTTTTATGATCTCAAAAAACCGATGACGCTCAGTTACGCCTATGGATTTGTAAGCGATACACTTCAAATTATCGAGGATCTGATGGAAAAAAAATAATGATCACTTTGACTGCAACGCTAAAATAGTCATAGAATTGAAGGGCGTTTTTCTAGAGAATTAATTCAACAGACAACAGACCAGGTGGCGAGGAATTGTTTACCTTAATCAAACTTTTTTATCGACTCAGTAATCATTGTCTTCATTTTTTATGGTAGACTGATGATATGACGCATTATTTATTGTGGTTATCGTGGTCTGGTTGATACAGACTTTAAGTGTCGTTGCCTTTTTTTTTCCTTCTTCTTCTTTTAAGTTTTTGATATTTTTTGCATATATTTTTTCGTATTTGGAAAGTATCATTGGACTAAGAATGACTGTGATTTAATCTACCACACGCAGTAGTTCCACATAAACAAGCTTTAATCTGATTGAGAACTTTCGTATAAGTGATATAAGCATATCTGCACGTAATATTTTTCTTATAAAATTTCAGTTCAAGTTTTTTTTAAATAAGCTTTAGTTGCTATTTCAACACCAGAAATAATGAGGATTTAAGAAAACAGAAGCAGTTCCAGCAGAAAATTAGAATAAGAGGAATCAAATGTAAAAGAAATAAAATATGACTATAATATCTGCAAGAATGTTTGAAACAATAAGCTCGCTTGTGATAATATTTGTAAAACGCTTTATGAGCAATGTCATCACTAATGTGGTTAAAATGGATAATCTCACACATTATATACCAGAAGAATTAGATATTTAAAAAGTTTCTACGCACATTATACTAAAATGGGGTGGCATTATTAGTGACAAGGTCGAAGTGATCACGTGTGAGTGATTTGTCGTTTTGCTTAAAAAACTCAGCAAAAGTTTTGCAAACTTATGGTTGCTTGCGAAAACTTCCTAGTGGTATTGCTGTTTTTAACCTAGGTTTCATGGCCTTTGTTCTGCAGACATTGAATTAAAACAAGTTATAGCAACATAAAGAACATCATAGTCAATGCGAGCGTCATGATGATACATAATGATGCGAAAATAGGCTTCAGAAGCCATCGGATCTGATGAATATTTTAGTGTTAATAGTTCGCCTATTAGTTTGTAGGTATTTTTGTCATGTTCTCGCAAAACAAAATCATCATTGTTGGACATATCAATAGTTTTTTTTAGCAAGAGTGAACTTTATTTCACCACTGGCTTCTAGTGGTTTTGGTAGAGTAGCGGCTGGTAGCAATATTTGGCAAATTATGCTCATGCATAAACAAGTTTTGGGTTTTTTGTTGTTGATCAGGTGTCTTTGTTTGAACATAACGAAGAGCGCAAGCAAGAATGTCAGCGTCATAAGTAATATATGCTCAGTATGTCATGATGTGATAGTATGCTTCTGTTGTCTTTTTAACCAATTCAATCCTTTTAACGATTTTGGCAGCACTTTCTTCTGGTTGTTTAGGTTGCTTTTCAACAATAGGGCTATCTTCCTTAGATTGTGGTGGCCCTGATTCATCGGTGCTTATTTCGTCAGGAAGCGCCATCACTTCCAGAATCATGTCCGCCTCCTCATAATCCAAATCAAGCTTTTTGTAAAAATACGCTTGTTGATTTTTTCATGAAGTCTTTCTTGTTTTTAAAGTGTTTTTGCGAGACTTGATCACACATTCATGCGCAGTCCTTATCGTGATCATTTGTTTCTTTTTCGTTAAATTTTCTGCGTTTTACTTTTCTGGTTAGGTCCACTAATTGTAAGTTATTACCACTCAACTCGTTTAGGATGTTTTTACTGAGCACTCTATGTTTTTAGTGATGCTGGCCGATTCCTTGTCATCGCAGAACCTTTTAGCTTGTAATATTTGTCAAGCTCGTCCCGCAACTATGGCGCTCTCATTTGAGTTACCAAAAAAAAAAGATTGAGCGCGTGATCATCTAGTTGTATGCTTTCTGGATCCGCCAAAATCTTGTTATACAGTTGTTTGTTTTCATCAATTTTGTCATAGAACGTCCTAATTATCGCGTCAGCAAACACCAGGTCATCGTGTTTTTCTTCAAACAACAGCGTGTAAAGTTCGCTTGCAATTCTTATGAATTCTGACATCTTATATATGTTGTTTACATAAGATCATCTAGCGTAAAAATCTTAAAATAAATCAGACCGGGATTGGTTGGCATCACAGAAAAGCAATACGATCTGTAGAGGCGATATATTGTCGCGCCAGGGCTTGCAATATCAAACTTTGACCATAATGTATCCTAACTCGTGTAAAGCGTGGTCCAGTTAGCGCTGTGATTGGATGCTTCTAGACGCCAATTATTGATCTATTCAGTTGCAACAGATCTGCCTCTAAGATGAAAGCACCAAATAGTAACAACCACAAGACAATTTATTTTGATCCAAAAGTTATTCTAAACGTCTGCTGTAGCCCATTCGCCATTTGATACAGTAGATATGTGGTTAGGAAAAGCCAGATGCACTCTAAAGGCTGCTGAATATTCCGATGATGCATAGCTTACACATCCGTTGAGATTATCGTAATTGGACGACAACGATGGAATATGCCCGATTGAATTTTTCATTCGCTTGGAATCCACATACAATGTAGTTGTTGCATCTGCATTATCTATAGGAACAACTAGATTTTTAATCTGTGCAAACGTCACATTAATTCCACCATCAGAAACTTTAAATCTGGCCGAATTCACATTATTGGTAATTATAAAACATTCTGGCGCTTGAATAAGTAGAGGACTATAAGATACCTCAGATGATCTCTTGACAAACCAAAACATAGGGATTTACCCACTTGTAGATCAGTAACCATTTCGATATATCTGTTTATTGTAGCTGGCGCGCTAACCAACATGTCATCACTTGGACCAAACTTTGTATCCGCATATAATTTTGTAGCTGCATCTGCATCAACAAGTGGTACGGCTAAGTTTGTAAATCTTTTAGAATCCATGTTGATGTCGCCAGTCATAGTTCCACCAGCTAGCGGCAAAATCACTAACATTTCATTGCCATGGATGACCGATGCCAAGTTTTGTCGCACAGAATGTAAGCGTCTTCGAGGAAAATTTGTATTGGCATCTGATAGCAGCACCGTAGCATATGCATACTTATCTGCATATTGTTTATTGGCCGCATCTGCATTATCTGCTGGTACAGCCACATTTGTAATCTTTTGTGAAGACATGTTTAGTGGTCCAGACATTGTATCGACCGTTTTTAGCAAGTGCTTGTTAATGTCCACACCAGGAATAGTTGCTGTTGTGCTCAATTCAGCACTGCCAATAACTGTGCCAAAAGCTGTATAATGACTCATTATATATACTCCGCTGGATTAAAAATGCGCATCATCAACTTTGACTCAGAATACCTTAAAAAGTCTAGACATCACTTTTTGTTTCCGGATTGTCATTGCATGATTGTTGGTCATTTACAAATAGTCATTTACACGCTAAATCCATTTCAAGATAAATTGATAATTTTCACGGCATAGAAGTTGCTAAATTTAAGCAATGTTATCACGTGTCCACTGACAGCAGCAAAATGATCTTATGACTTTTCACAGAGATGCAGAACACGTTATTGAAATGTATTGTCGTGGCTTTGACGAATTTTATTTGACAGATTAATTGTCAGATCTTATAAATGTTTGTACGAGTAGAAGCGCCAAAAGACAAAGCTGAAATTATGCAAAAGTATGTAGAACAGCAGCAACAATAACGTGTCCGCATACTCGCAGAAAAAATGGACGAACAGGAATTTCAGCGCAATGTAGCAAAAAAAAATATTTTAACCAGTGACCACAGCAATAACTGAAACCGCATCTACACATATAAAAAAAGAAGACAAGCAAATTAAAGATAAGAAAGTGACCAATGCGGTTTTAGCAAAGCTATTGCTAGCGCTAAACACCAAAGATAAAAAAAGAAAAAAAAAAAAAGAAAACAAGAGCAGATTTCTTGAACAGCAGCTTCAGGAGCTACAAACCCAAAAGCGCAAGCATCAGAACCAACAGAATGATCTGAACCAGAGGACAATTTTGAGGAAGCGGTATCTGAGAAAGTGGAAGAGACAAGTGATGAACTTATTGCTGATTGGGTAAAAGATCTATCTATAAAAGGGTACAAAGATCTTATTGTAAATACTGCTACATAGTCTAACAAGAGTAACTAAATAAATAATAATATAAAAACCTTAAAACGAATATGAAAAAGTATTAGCTACTAGAAAAGACCTTGCAGATGCAAACATGTACTTTAGTAGAAAAGCCGGAAAAGCTGACTTAAACTTAAGAAAACTTGTTGATCAGGGTAAAAAAAATAAAAGAAACAAAAAAAAAATAGAAAACAACATACAGTTGATTTCGACAAAAATATTGCTAAATTTGGAATAAACCTGAAGTAGATACACACTTAAAGTTGCTAGCTGCCAGTAAATAAGCAGCCAACGTTGGCGTGGAAATTGACGATGAAATCGTAGAAATACTAGAAAATTTAATTCAACAAGCATACCCTTATAAAAATGCAATCCTAAATCAAGCTCGTGCGAGCTTGTGATAGCTCATTTCAAGCTCGCTATAAGCTTGTAATGATCTTAATTGTAGCTCACACTCTAGGTAACATTTGTTGTCTATAAAATCATTAATTTTCATATCAAATCAATAATCTTTACATGTTTGAAAAGGTAATGAAATTTCCTGTCTATTAGTTATTTTATTTAAGCTTTTTATTGTATTAGTATATTAACCCTAGGGAATTATGCAGGAGCACTGTGGATGTTGTTATATGTTTGCAGGTGTTTGACAATTTACACCGATATTGTACTTAATTGTATGTATTTGTTGGTACCTAATGAATATTAGGGAATTTATAATGCACACGCTGATAAATGAATAGATTTTCTATGTATTGTGAATATTGATATCTCACATTAGTGAAAAGTTGTGACTGATTAAAAGTGTGGCGGCACTTTTTTTTTTTACAAAACCCCCAATGGAAAGAATTAATATGCTGTTAGTTTATTCAGTTTCAACAAACAAGAGTGAATTCATATATAAAATAAAAAACCTGAATGTAGAAAGTACAGCAATATGTCAACCAACCAAATCAATATCAAAGTACAATTTTATTTACCACCGTGTATATAGAACAAATCTTATTATGTAGCACTGGATATAAATAAGAATATTTAATTTGTTTAAGTATTCCAGGAAACAAACCTCTCTCGTGAAATATAAAAATGTTAACGTGTTCAAATGGTTAATTGTGTTCAAAAATGTTAAATTTTATGGTACTGCATTTGAAATTTTGTCGAGTATATATAGTTCATATCTTCAATTTTTATGTACATGTCTGGTCCAAATTTTCTATATGAATGTACAATATATCAGTCATATTCAATTGCATTGGGGGACACACAAACAAAAACCGTGTCCTTGCCATCATTTAATTGGTTATAAACACACAAGTCTTTGATGCTTGTACATGTAATTGGAACTAGTTTGTACTGCACATAATTTGATTTCAAAGGGACTATATTAACAGGATTTTCATTCATCACACCGTTTTCAATTGAAACTTCAGTATTAATTGCCAATTCCTTTATGACTGCATAATATTGTGGTTGACACACGCAACCAATGGTACAAGTTCTGTGACACTGCGCATAAAATTCGATATATTTCTCAACATGGCAACATTTTATTGATGCACAATTTTCCTAGAACAGAACAGCGTACGAGTTTCGTTCTTCAACTGCAGTGCACTGTAAAGATTGAAACATTATTTCATCTTTATACATTATGTAGAAACAAAGTACATTTTTTGGTTCATTTATGCCAAGGACTGAAGTTTATAGGTTAAGCTGTTCATCTGAAAGTCTATGCATCACTCGCAGCATCAGTGCAAGCAACATGACACTAACCTGTACTTAATTCAGCAGAGCAATTTGTCACAAGACATAAAAAGTTACTGTACAGACACCATTGAGGACTTGGACGTACAAGCTTCACCATAGTGAAAATGTGACTGAACTTTCAGTGAATCTCAGTGAAATGTCCTTATTGTACCAAAAATTGGTATATCATCAAATTCAGTAATATTTCACTGAAATTTCACATATTTTGCAAACATTTCTGAAAATTTTAGTACTCCCATACAAAAAAATCTCACCAATTCACCTGAGCTGCTCATAGCTGTACATGAGAATCTTGTCAGAAACGTATGCAAATTAGGTATACTTTGCAAGCTCATGTGTGCAGTTTGTTAGATCTTGCAAGCCAATGAAAAACTAACCAAATTATTACATGTGTCGATTTTGCTTTCGTGAGAATTTGAATGTTCATATGCAAAAGTATAACTTACAAAACATTCTTTTCCATTACATCTGACTGTGTTTGAAAATAAGGCAGAGTTCTAATTTCTCATGTGAATTATCACCAGAGAAATGTGGACTTTGATTCCGATCAAACACTTATTTTAAATTTGTCCTAAGTTGGATTTTCTTAATTGAGTTTTCACATGAACAAATTTGGACTTAAATATTCAGTACAAATGTTGGATGTTGAGCAGGGCATCCAGATTATTGTCAAATTAGATATTTCTTTTGAATACAATATTACTCAAAGACAATATTCTAATGTTTAAGAGTCCCATTTGCACAGCATAGTCAATGTATTTTAAACAATGGTATAAAATAAGTAAATCTTTAAACAATTTCCAGTAGCAAATGTACAAGAAATACTTTTATGGTAAAGATGTCCTCAATTAAACTAAACATGAAGATTATCTTTTAATTTGCAGTAATTTAGTTTTGTTATACTTAATATTATTACTAGATTTATAGCACATTTTAAATATCAGAACATTATTTATACAATTCCATTCTTCTGAATCTTTTGCTTTTTTCATCAGGCATATTATATCTGCCCCCGTTGTTATTACTATAGGTGTAGTTGTGAACAGTGTGAACTAATATCATTAGTATTATTTATTATTACTAATATTATTATCTGGTGCCAGAAGAAAAAAAATGACAGTTCTTTTATACTGAATACAAACATAAGAATGTATACAACAGAGAGAGAGAGAGAGAGAGAGAGAGAGAGAGAGATGGGGGGGGGGGGATACCCGTCCCATTCTTCCAGCATTATATAAAGAATATTGCCTGACGAATTTTTGTTTTTCTAAAAACAAAACTAAAACAAAAGCAAACAATACAATCAGTTAAGATGAAATGTGGTTTTCCGCGACAGAGATCTAATTCGGTATGGAGACGGTAACGGTGGTTATTTTTCTTGTTTACAGTCTAGAGACTGGTTTACTGATTACAAAAATATTAAAATAACTTATTGTTAGGTACTACTAGCTCAGAACCGACATGTCAGCTTCGTTCTCAAATAGGCTCCATTTTTAAGTTTTGAAATGTCCAAATTCAGCTCGTTAATTCTGGAAATTTCATTGCATGTTATGCCAATACATGTGCAGCAACTGATCACATAAACTTGGAGATCATTGTTGCTATCACAAATCACGGCGTGATAATGTTGGTGTGTAATATCAAGATTATATTGCTGGTTTACGGGACAACAGTTGCAGAATTGCTGCGACCACAATTTAATACGTCAAATGACATGACCTAGTCATCTTGCTCTACATAATCAGTGAGACTATACTTTTGTAGATCATAATTATTTACTGCTGTGCGTGCCTGCCAAACTGCAGTTCTAGATGCAATTTTGTCAGTTATCGAGAATAGTATGATACAATTATAGTCTGGCTCAAGGCCATTATGAATCTAGCTGAGGATTATTTACTCCCTTCAAACGTTACAAATTTGAAATGAAACTTAGTTCCGTCTGCGAAAACCTTTTCAATTTGAAAAAATAAAGTCATTAACAGCAAGTGCAATGTTAAAGAAATGCTATTTTTATTAGACGGACAGCCTTATATACATCGTTAGGGGCATAGTTGTGACGCGGATGCTTGCGTAGTTAAATAGTTTTAGTTCGCGAATTCTCCAAGAAAACGGTGTTTACGACGGTGACTTTCCCGTAAACATTAGTGATGTAAACAGCTTACTCATCGATTGTTCTATAGCTGAAGGATCCTTTGACACGCAAAGCCATAGCCGTGTCCTGTATAGCTTCAGTCCAACAGGATCAGTGATGACCATAGAGCCTTCGCAGCTCATTTATTATACCATCAACAATGTCTACAGCATGCCAAAAATCGCAATATCAATCACTGACCAATCTGGAAATAGCATCAGTCTTAATAACGAGCGAGTGACATTTTATTTGCATCTGCGACCGCTAAACAAAACTATGTAATGAGGCTGTATACATGAAGCCAGGATGAATTAAGTGCCAAAATATCATAAGAGGATTCTTGTCAACTCTGTTCTCAAGTATTATTAAGGCAGCGCCAGGCATAGCCAAAAAAGTTGCTCCACTTGCCCTTAGTGCCGCTTCAGCAATAGGATCATTAGTTGGACAAAAAAGTGCAGCCTGTGGAGCTACAGCAACTTGTTATGTCACAGCCGCCTGTTGCATTGGAACTAATAAAAAAAAAAACCAAACAAAAAAACAAAACAAACAAACATAAAAAAAAAAAAACATGCAGGAAATTGCACCAACAAAAGAAGTTGAACCCTTAATGACTAGTACTGCCAAACAATATTGTCATAGCGTGGAGGTGACAAAATTATGAATTAACTCGATATGCGAACATCAAGATCAGTGGTACCCACATCACTGCATAACCTGTCAAGTATTATGGCAGGATATGGTCTGAAGAGATTTTTTGTTTAACGAGGATGTATAAACATGCTGTCTAGGGTTATGCCAGAGTATTTTAAGCTTTTTGATGAAGCGCCCATTGACGAATCAACAACCGAATACGAATATATGGAATATCTGGACAAAGATTCGCATCAAATGAACAAACCTGAAAAAAGAGTTATTGACACACTTGATGAAGATGTTTATTTGCTGCCTCATAAAGCCTTTCTTGAAGTCAGAGGTTATTTGCAAATCAATGCTGCTCGGCCTGACAATTATCCTTCTAACACAAACGTTGCACTCACAAACAATGGTTCGAGCCTGTTTAAAACGGCACGATATCAACTTAATAAACAGAACGTTGAAGACATTAGCAATTATCTGCCTGCTGCCAGCACCACCATGAATATAATTTAGATGAATGACGACCACAATAGAAGTTCAGCAACAAATATACAAGCAATGCAGAAGTTAGCAAAAAGTACAAACAAGTTGTTTTTTATGACAATATTCCTGCTGCTGCTCCAGTATATCTTGCTGCAGTGCCAGCTCAAATTCGTCTAGGTGTCCGTACTACCTTTACTGATCTAGAAAAACACAATTATAATGTTGGCTTTGCAATAAGGCGCACTCTCACTGATGGCCGCAATGAAGATTGCATGCTCTTGCCACTGAGTTCCATTTTTTATTTTTGCCACGACATTGATACAGTTTTTAGAGGCGTTAAACACACGCTGGATTTGAAAAGACCTGATCCTACTACGTACATGTGTCACGGAATTGTATCGTTTATATCAATATGTATCTGTGATCAAAATGTATTCGGGTTTCGTTTCCGACTAGAGCGTTACTCGGGGGTTGTTTATTTTCTCGGCTCTAGTTATTTTGAAATACTGAGCGCGATTCACCCCATGCTGCACGTGCAAATTGCCTGCAGTGAAAACTTACGTACCTAGCTGCTGCGCATATCTGTCACAGCTAGAGTACATATAGAGCAAATTCTCTATAAACAAATTACACTACGACGAGTCTTGTCAGAAAGCTTACCTCTTTACGGGAGCAAAACTTCAGCTGCAGAGGTATGTGAAATTTAAGATTGTATTCTTTATCACTATTCGTTTTATATGACATAATTGTTTCATATATTAGATGTTTTAGAATTTATTCTAAATTCTACAGAGAGTCAATACCTAGGTCATACAACGCCATGATATTAGAAATACTATAGTCTGGTTCGAGTTAGCTATTTGTTGTAACTGAATAGGCGGATTTTATTTAATTATACGCGGCATGCATTGAATGATTAATGTAATGTGTAACGAGACGTAATTCATGTGCGCGCATGCGCAACATATATCAATACAAAAGTACTAACCGTGTCATATGTACTACACGGTTTAGTTGTTATACTTTTAGCTGTTCCTTATGTATGGTTTGGTGGTGTGAAGTCACAGAACTCTGTGTGGTTTCGTGTGATGTGTACGCTGTGTCTGATGACGTTGTTTCAGAAGAGTGTACTGGTTTTCTCGATGCGAGGGACCAAGGCTTCTCGACCAGCGGGTCTGTTTTTTTGTGAAGGCTCTCGAGGGATCCTTCAACAGACTGGGAGGGGTGGACCATGCGTGGTGGCTCCTTGACCATGGACTAGAGCGGGTGGAACCGGAGATACATCTTGGTCGTCAAACGGGCGCCACGATAGTTATATTTATTGCGTGTTCTATTTTATTGTTATCTCAATATTGCTATCTGTGCAAAATTACATTCATTCCCATTTCAGTATCGCTATATGTGTGATAGATTCATAATTTCATGCATTCCCATTTCATTTTCGTTATATGAACGATATATTCATAAATTCATACATATTCCAATATCGCTTGATGAATTGATAAATTGATGAGTATCATATTGATAAGCGCATAAATCACATGCTTTGGTCACCCTTGGTACTTAATAAGACCTTGTTTATATTGGGGTGTAGATCATATACTCTTATTTGTTGACTGGTGATAGGATGCTATTCACGTTTGTTTAAAATTCCATTCGTTAAATTCATCTTTGATTTTTCTCGTTGAGTTACTTGTTGTTGATAGTTCCATGTTAGGAACTTTATAATTTTCCTTATCTTTTTGTTATAATGGTGTCAGATTTGTTCATCTTTAAATTGCGTTTATAAATAAACATCTTATTAACGCAGTTGCTTTCGGTGTCTTCACTAATCGAGTCCCAACCCGGCTTCATCCTGTGACAAATGGTGTCAGAAGTGGGATTATTGGATTAGTCGGAGCACGGACGTTAGGTCTTGACTCCGGTAAGATTTTTTCAGTTAATTATTTCATATTGTGACCTTCCTGACAAGAACTAATTCAGGCGGGTGAGAGAATACCTCACTCATATTTTGTTTTATTTACCATTTGTTTGTCATATATACATATTGCATATATTTGGAGAAGGGATATACGGTTGGTTCGTGTAGTCGTAAAATTGTATGTGTTATATGATAGTGCACTTAGGATTGGTGATCTTATCAACAGTATTTATCATGTCGACACTCAAAGTTCTATTGGAGTTGGGTAAACAGTTTGGGTATGAGGGGGAGGCCCTTAGAAAATTCGTTCAGGAGGAGCAGTCTCGGGAAAGGGATCAAAGATTAAAGGAGAGAGATATAGAAAGGGAAAAGTTAGAATTAGACAAGCAAGCCGAGGGAAGGAAGATAGCATTTGAAAGGGAAAAATTAGAATTAGAGAAGCAAACTGAGGAAAGAAAGATAGCATTTAAAAGGGAGAAAATGCTATTTGAGGAAAAGAAGATAGAACTAGAGAAGGAGAAGATAGAACTAGAGAAGCAGGCAGAGAAGGAAAGGATAGGTTGGGAAAGGGAAGCAGAAAGGGAAAGAATAGAGAGGGAGAAACAAGCAAAGTTAGAAGCCATTGAATTAGAAGACAGGAATATGGAGAAAGAACATAGAAGGAAATTTGAATTATTAGAGGCTAAGAAAGATGGTCAACAAGAATCAAAGTTAAGAGGCCCAAAATTACCCCCTTTTGAAGATGACAAAGATAACTTAGATTGTTATTTACATAGGTTTGAGCGATATGCTACCATCCAAAAGTGGAAAAAAGATGATTGGTCGCTCCATCTCAGCGCGTTACTTAAAGGTAAAGCGCTAGATGTATATTCGCGTCTACCCGTGAACAAGGCATTGAACTATGACGCGTTAAGAGAGGCACTCCTTAAGAGATACGAGTTGACAGAACAAGGGTTCCGCAAAAAGTTTAAATATAGTAAACCCGAGAAAGGCGAGACATTCACCCAGTTCGTCAGTAGGACGGGGAATTATTTCCAGCGTTGGGTTGAATGTGGTAAGATTCAAAAAACATTCGAGGGTCTTACCGATTTTTTACTTAGGGACCAGCTGTTAAACACTTGTGGTAAGGAATTGTACTTATTCCTGAGGGAAAAGTCCTTCAATAATATCTCTGATATGGCTACTCAAGCAGACTATTTCGCCGAAGCTCGGGGAGGTACCCAGAATGTGATCTCAAGGGATAACAAGGGAGGTAATCAAGATAAAGATCAGAGACCCAGAGAACCCAAGAAACTTGGTACACATAAAGGTGGAAACTTTCAATCTGGGAAGGGTATAAATCGTAGGGATAGACAATGTTTTACCTGTAAGGAATGGGGTCACATCACGCCCGATTGTCCGAAAAGGAAGGGGTTTGTCCAGAGAGTCGCGGTTGCTATTGAAAGCAGAGCATGGTCAGGAGGCGGTAAGCGCGATGATTTTCCGTGTGATAATTCGGCATCTAATAACGCGAATAAGGTATACGAGTCCGCAGCGCGTGCGCAGATCGGTCATGATGTTATTCAGTCGATCGGCACTTGTCTTTTTCCCGAGGCGAGGGTACCAACTGCTACTGGTACCGCCAACGGTCAAGAAGTCACGGTCTTACGCGACACCGGGTGCACGGGCGTCGTAGTAAAGCGGGGTCTCGTTAGGGATGACCAAATGCTTGGTTGGAAATCCCCGTGCATGTTATTAGATCAAACAATTGATCGCGTTCCCGTCGCGAGAATAGAAATCGAGACGCCTTTCCTGACCGGAACTGTAGAAGCTCTGTGTATTGAAAACCCCATATACGACCTAACTATCGGAAATGTCGAGGGATCCAGACTCCCAACTCTCTCTGATTTCCGGTTTCCCGTTGTACAAGCGGTCGAAACTAGAACACAGGCGCAGGCGGATAAAAAGCCGCTACGTAAGTTAAAAGTTCCGGAAGCCGTGACCGATATCTCGCGCGATGAATTTACGCGTGAGCAAGGGCATAACGCGTCCTTGAGCGCGACCGCGGAGAGGATCGTATCCGGTACCGCGAAACATTGTAAGGGCGGTTCAAGTTTGAAATTTATACGTAGGGAAGGTTTAATGTACAGGCAATTTACCACGTTGGATGGTAGAAAGTATTTCCAACTGGTTGTCCCCCAGAAATTCAGGTCCCGTATACTTAGAGTAGCGCACGAGTCCGGTAGTGCAGGTCACTTGAGTAGGAAAAGGACGAATGACAAAGTATTAAGAGAATTTTATTGGCCAGGTGTAAATAGTGATATAGCACAATTCTGTCGTTCATGTGATGTATGCCATCAAACTGTTGAAAAGGGCGTTTTGAACGTCGTATGTATTGCGGTCATAGAAGACGAGTCGAGTGACCCCAACACAGATATTCCCCTTGAGTACCCCATGGTTGTAGGAAATGAGGGAATAGATATGGTCAGCGTGTGCCCAGAATTACCTGAAGGTCAGCGTCAGCAAGTCAGGGAAATTTTGAGTAAGTACCCAGACGTATTTACAGATCGACCAGGTAATACTGGATTAATAACGCACGAGATAAACTTGAATACCTCGGAGCCAATCAGAATAAAGGGATATCCAATACCCTTTACGCACGGGAGACAATCGATGAGGAAGTAGGTAAAATGCTAGACCTGGGAGTGATTGAACCCTCAAACTCCCCCTATTCTTCCCCCGTGGTATTGGTCCGAAAGAAAGACGGAACGAATCGATTTTGCATAGACTTTCGACAACTAAATAAAGTCACCGTGTTTGATGCTGAACCGATGCCAGACATGGAGGGCTTGTTTTCAAAATTGGCGGGGCACCAGTACATTTCTAAATTAGATCTTACAAAAGGATATTGGCAGGTGCCCATCGTTGAAAATGCCCGCGTATTAACGGCATTCGCGACCCCTAAAGGTCTTTTCCAGTTTAAGGTTATGCCTTTTGGTCTGGTTAACGCCGGTGCGTCGTGCGTGCGTCTTATGCGAAAATTGTTGCAAGGCATGAACAACGTAGATAGTTTTGTCGACGATATTCTAGTATATACACATACTTGGGAAGAGCATGTTAGGGTATTAGTCGATCTGTTTGACAGACTCCGCAAGGCAAATCTCACAGCGAGACCCTCCAAGTGTAGCATAGCATATTCTAACTTGGAATGCTTGGGCCATCTAGTAAGTGGGTCAGGGCAGTTAAAACCCCACCCTGATAAAATTGAAGCGATTAAAGACGCTCCTAGGCCAGAAACCAAGAAACAGATACGATCGTTGCTTGCATTGATAGGTTTTTATAGGAAGTTCGTTCCAAATTTCGCCGCTATAGCTAGGCCATTGACGGATTTAACTAGGAAAGGGCAGCCAAATAAAGTTTCTTGGGGTTTATGCCAAGAAAAAGCTTTTAACGCCCTTAAGGCAAGATTGATCAGTGCACCGATCCTAAAGTTGCCAGAATTAAATAAATCGTTCATATTGAGGACTGATGCATCCGACACGGGCTTAGGAGCAGTTTTGCTACAGGAGCAAGATGGGGTAAAGTTACCCATAGCTTATGCTAGTAGGAAATTGCAGCCTAGTGAGCAAAACTACTCCGTGATCGAAAAGGAGTGCTTGGCACTGGTGTGGGGTATAGGTAAATTCCACACGTACCTTTTCGGATGGGAATTTGTCCTTGAAACGGACCATCAGCCTCTCATATATTTGAACAAGGCAAAAGTTGCCAACGCAAGATTGATGCGTTGGGCATTGACTCTGCAGCCATATCGTTTCCGGATCGAAGCAATCAGAGGGTCGGAAAATGTAGGGGCCGATTATTTAAGCAGAGTGTGATTTGCAGTTTTTTTTTCCTTACCATGATATTCTGGTAATGTAAATACTACGTTTCAGTTTGTATTTTTGCAAAATTCCGTGATTTTCTAAAAGTGCTTCCACTTTTTTTAAGGGGGGAGGTATTGTCACGGAATTGTATCGTTTATATCAATATGTATATGTGATCAAAATGTATTAGGCTTTCGTTTCCGACTAGAGCGTTACTCGGGGGTTGTTTATTTTTTCGGCTCCAGTTATTTTGAAATACTGAGCGCGATTCACCCCATGCTGCACGTGCAAATTGCCTGCAGTGAAAACTTACGTACCTAGCTGCTGCGCATATCTGTCACAGCTAGAGTACATATAGAGCAAATTCTCTATAAACAAATTACACTACGACGAGTCTTGTCAGAAAGCTTACCTCTTTACGGGAGCAAAACTTCAGCTGTAGAGGTATGTGAAATTTAAGATTGTATTCTTTATCACTATTCGTTTTATATGACATAATTGTTTCATATATTAGATGTTTTAGAATTTATTCTAAATTCTACAGAGAGTCAATACCTAGGTCATACAACGCCATGATATTAGAAATACTATAGTCTGGTTCGAGTTAGCTATTTGTTGTAACTGAATAGGCGGATTTTATTTAATTATACGCGGCATGCATTGAATGATTAATGTAATGTGTAACGAGACGTAATTCATGTGCGCGCATGCGCAACATATATCAATACAAAAGTACTAACCGTGTCATATGTACTACACGGTTTAGTTGTTATACTTTTAGCTGTTCCTTATGTATGGTTTGGTGGTGTGAAGTCACAGAACTCTGTGTGGTTTCGTGTGATGTGTACGCTGTGTCTGATGACGTTGTTTCGGAAGAGTGTACTGGTTTTCTCAATGCGAGGGACCAAGGCTTCTCGACCAGCGGGTCTGTTTTTTTGTGAAGGCTCTCGAGGGATCCTTCAACAGACTGGGAGGGGTGGACCATGCGTGGTGGCTCCTTGACCATGGACTAGAGCGGGTGGAACCGGAGATACATCTTGGTCGTCAACGGGCGCCACGATAGTTATATTTATTGCGTGTTCTATTTTATTGTTATCTCAATATTGCTATCTGTGCAAAATTACATTCATTCCCATTTCAGTATCGCTATATGTGTGATAGGTTCATAATTTCATGCATTCCCATTTCATTTTCGTTATATGAACGATATATTCATAAATTCATACATATTCCAATATCGCTTGATGAATTGATAAATTGATGAGTATCATATTGATAAGCGCATAAATCACATGCTTTGGTCACCCTTGGTACTTAATAAGACCTTGTTTATATTGGGGTGTAGATCATATACTCTTATTTGTTGATTGGTGATAGGATGCTATTCACGTTTGTTTAAAATTCCATTCGTTAAATTCATCTTTGATTTTTCTCGTTGAGTTACTTGTTGTTGATAGTTCCATGTTAGGAACTTTATAATTTTCCTTATCTTTTTGTTATAATGGTGTCAGATTTGTTCATCTTTAAATTGCGTTTATAAATAAACATCTTATTAACGCAGTTGCTTTCGGTGTCTTCACTAATCGAGTCCCAACCCGGCTTCATCCTGTGACAACATGCAAATTCCAGCTTGTGCTGATGACGGACAATTTATTTATACAAAACTATTGCTGTGGATGCAAAAAATAACACCTTCTTGTTATCATGCACTAGAATTGGATAATCTTTTGTCCAGGTTTAGCAAGAAACTTTATTTTGAACAAATGCGCTCTACATGTTGCGTATTTGCCAGTGGAATTATCTGTAAATTGAATAATAACTACATTGCCAGGCAGCGAGCTACCAAAGACATATATTTATAGCATTTCAACTTGCCACACGAAATGCAGGCCAAGAAACAAACATCCAGATATTTAACAATATGGGATTGACTCGCATTGCTGTCACAGTCAATAGCAGACAATATCCCGAGCGTGAACTTGAGTGTAATTTTGCACCACTGAGTAAATATTATTCGTGGGCGTACTTTATTCTTCAGAAAGCTATGCAAAAATACCAGGATGTTTATACAGCAGCACAATTATCAATGAAGGAATTTGAAAACCTGTATATTTATCGCTTTGACATTTCTAAGTATTTGGAACGCACACAAGATTCAATGGCAGTTGTTGAAATCAAGTGGACTATTCAACCTGCTGTAGCGGAAAACTATCATGCTTATGCAGTAATTACCTCCAACAGATTTCTTACACTTGATGCTCTTAGTGGCAAGATGACAGTGATTGTTTAGCAGAAACTGATTTCACATAATTGTCCAAAAAATCATATCAATGATTTATACTTCAGTAAAAGTTGTTTTGACTCTATCACAACAACAATCCATTGCAGCAGCGCACGAGAAGCATGTGGGTGTGTCCATCAGGCTTGGAAGCAACCAACTGGATCAGGGACAACATGTTCTTGCGCTTAAGAAAAAACAGTATGGAGATTTTAATGCAGCAAAACATTCCAATACTGAATTAACCCTAAAGTGATCGGCCAAACAAATATCTCGCATGGGTGGCGCTTTACCAGCAGTCCTACCGCTTCTTGAAAGGTTGGGGCCAAAAATTATATCAATACTTGGTTTGTTAGGACTGAAGCAACCTTCGGAGCAATAGCTGGCTCTACTGAAAAGGCTACAAGCAGCAGAGGACTGCGACGCAAAAAACAAAATGTGTTTGCTTGCAGAAAGAGTTTTGTTTAAACACTATACATAGAAATGACGTATCAGGAAGTTATTCTATCTCTCTCTTAAGCTCAATGCAAACAAATTGCGCTGGCCACTTCCAGAGGGTGCCGATTTTCATTAAGACTATTAGCAAAACAGTTATCTTCTGGCATCGATAAGCTTATGCTAACAAAACGCCAGCATGACAAAGTTAAAAAACAGAGTGCAGCAGGAAAAGGTGTTGTACTTGATTTGTCTGCAGCACAACTTAAAAAAACAAGCGGAGTCTTACCACTTCTAACACTGCTAGCTGCTGATAGCACTGACATGACGTTGCCTGGACTTCTTGGCAAGCTTTTTGGACGTGGCATGGGAGGGATAAAAAAAGAGAGTGCAAGGATTGCAATACCCCTAAACACAGCGCCGCTAAGCAATTTTGACATTGAGAAAGTGGTTAAAGACATAAAATAATTTCGCAACCTTTTTTCCAAAGATAGGATGAAGAAAAAAAATAGTAATGAATTCTGCGAAATAGTGCTACAGAATATATTTTTTTATTCATTTAGTCTGCCACCATGTGGTACTATTAATAAATATATTTATGGTGCGTGGCGAAGTTGTATTTATAACTCAACACAAATTCAGCATATGAATAGTTGAGGTTGTGGTCTTTTGTTGTATTTTTTTATCAGATCACGATGCCAAGGAAAATCCGCATTAGATATCTTACAGGAATTTAACCAACTGCTAACTCTAGATAATGTGAAGTTAATTTTAAGTAAGCTTAATCAACATAAATGATTACCAAGTGTGTTTTATGTAAATGCCATATATACTGACAGCTTCATGGTGCTTGTCATGCAGAAATAATACGGACAGTCTTGAAGAAACTCTCAAAAAAAATGGACGTTCTGTCATAAATGAATGTGGGCCGTTTGCAGCAAAAGAAAATCCAGGTTTGTTAAGGAAATTTCTGGTGGTTGTACTAATGTCTGCAGCAAACAACCTATTGTCATACTTGACATAATTGTATGCATGCCTGCACGACAATATTTGTATTCAAGACAATACAATTATTGGACATTGTTCTGTTTGTAAGGGTCGTAAAATATATGGCGGCGCTTTTCATCTTCATTTGCTAATTGAAAAACTACTAAAACCAAAAGGCGGATGGACTCCGCAGGACATAAGTATACTGGTCCGTGGACTCCTCTGGATAAACAACTGGGTGCAAATTATCAACAGCTTCCTGGTCATCAACCCTATAACCAAGTGGCACTGCAGCATGATATTTGCTACAGAGATCATGCAGAAGAAAAAAAAATTCTGCGATAAAATTATGCTTGATGAGTTAGCTGCGATAAAACCAAAAAGGATGCGAGAACGCGTCGACAGAGCTTTTGTCAGTGGTACTATAGGACTCAAATATAAACTTGGAGTAGGAACCAAAGTTTCCCAAACCAAAACAACTGGTAGAAAACCAATTGGCAATTATGACATACTTGCAAAATAGTTACATACGACAGTAGGAAAACCTTTTCCTAGCCGTAGAGTGGTTGCAAATGGTGTTGATGACATTTTGTCTGCTGATCTGATAGACCTGAAATAATATTTTAGAAGTAATGGTGGCATTAAGTATTTGACACCAGTGTTATTTGCTGGCAAGTACTGATAAATAATTATGCCATATTTTTGCTGACTACAGGTTAGCACATGGTTACCTTGTCTGGCATGCCTATGAGCAGAAATATTTTCTTAAAGATGTAATCAAATTTGATAAATATCTGTCTTTCTGGCAGTCTTAGAGTAATAAATCTGTTAAAGATCTCGGTAAATTGCTCCATTTCTTCGTACGACATATTAAATCGCGCCAACCTGTTTCTGATGTGATATTTTCTGGTGTGTAGTTTGAAGGAGGGGGGACTCATTTTAATTATGCAATACTTACCCATCGTTACTACGCAAATTTTACTTGTTCGTGTCAAAAAATCTCGCTCGTTGGATGTGAATACATCCTGCCACATAGTGGAGACTTGTCAATGAGACTTTACGCCAAGACATCAGAGAGGGGTGGGAGGAGAGCATTCGGCAATAGTGATGGGTAAGTACTGCATACTTACAATTAGTTTGACCACCTCCCCTAAAAAATACATTTTAATAGCAGCAATATCTTACTTGTTACTATTGCGTAGCTGAATGTGTCAGTTCGGTGGGTAGGCTAATGTGTTAAACAGATCAAAAACAGAGAAAAATGGAAAGTACTCACCATTTGAGGGAAAGATCCACATTACAAATTGCTGGTATTCCTCTGGGCCACATGATGTGCAGCAACTGTTGGTCCCAGATAAAATATACATGAGCTTTGTTGTGCTAACGAGATGAGGTAGAATGAGGAGAAGGTAGTATGGAATCACACAAATGCTGCCGTATTGACGTCATCCAAGGAAGAGTGATTGCCATTAAACCAGAAACACCATGTGTTAACTGACAGTGCATGAGTGTGAGGTCCTGAAAGAAAGCCTCACTCAGTCGTTCATAGGGAGTTTTGGTTAAGGATCATAAAACACAAGATAGATTACATCTGCGCGTAATAGACAGGTCCCTGCAGCTCAACATACTTAATGAGATCAGCAAGGTGCGAATCTGAACGGACTGATCAACCCTGAGAGAATTTAGGTGTGTTGGAAATTGCAGCTCTATAGCCCTTGATAGTTTATACTCAACATCATTTGTTCTTGAGAAGGAACAAAAGGAAATCATCAACGGAAGTTAGACGGAAGATCAATGTGTTTCCTTACTATACCAATGACAGAAGATTCTCCACCTGGCATCATTGACCTTGGATGTCGAAGCGCTCTTGGCTTGAATGATGCAACTGGCAACTCAGCCCATAAACTTGTTCTGGTGGATAGATAACCTGAGATTAGCTAAACGTGAAGGTGAAGAATGTGTGGGTTGTTGTGTAGATGGGAGCCCCTGTGTTGCGACAAAAGATCCCCCCCTGTGAGATAGAGACCTCGGTTGATCCATCGACCGGTCTAGAAGATCGTTGAAGCATGATCGTTAGGGCCACAGTGAGGCTGAAAATGATACGAGTAGAACTTGAGGTAGCAGTCGGAATGGTGGGAAGGCATATACGAACGGACGATCCCACTGGAAGCTGAATGCGTTCACTACCCATGGACTGGAGAGACGTAAAAGGGAAATCTGGTGTTGAGCGTGGTCGCAAACAATTCCACCAATTCCAACGCTTTCCAGATAGTGATAAAATGGACTCTGTTACGGAGTGGTTAAGAGTCCATTCCGTCGAGACTGTTTTGCCAGACCTGGACACACTGTCCGCTAAAACGTTCTTCTTCCTCGAAATGTGGCAAACTTGGAGGGTAATGTTCTCCGAGTTGGCCCAGTGGAGGAGATTCCAGACCGCCATGCAAAGATAAGGTGCACGTGTGCCTCGTCGACGTCGGAGTTACGCTACTACGGACGTATTGTCGGAGGAGACCAAGACAAATCGACCCCTTACTATGTCGATGCACCCTTGCAACGCTAGAAATACATTTTTCATTTCTAGATTGTTGATGTCGAGGGGCGATTCGCCCCGAGTCCAATGAAGATGGAGAATTATGCCTTACGGCTCTTGATGAGCGCCCCAACCAGAATCTGACGTGTCGGCAAATATATAGGAATGGGGGTCTGGTGCATGCATGGGGACCCCAATCAGGAATTTATCCCGATTCATCCACCAGTGCAAATGGTGATGAAAGTCTGGTCCTAGATGAATCAGAGCTTACAGAGAATCTCTGTGTGGTTTCCACCTTGAAAGAAGGAGAAACTGCAAAGAGCGCATATGGAGACGTCTTAAGGGAACAAAATCTGCAGCGGCGTTCAAGGTTCCCAAATGGGACAGGTAAAGGAGAGCAGACAACGATGTTTTTACTCGTAGAGCCTCGAGAAGTGCCAGGAATGGACCAATCTGATCAATCCGTTCAGAACCCTCTCAACTGCCCCTTTCTGCAAAAGGGAGTGTACCTCTTCTCCGAATCTCACCAGATTAGACTGGTGAAAGAACACAGGGGTCCTTGATAGAGGGAATTGTTCCAGAAACTGAAGTCAGTAGCCCTCACTCACAATAGAAAGGACCCACTCAACATCAGTAATGCTTGACCAAGCCTCCGAAAAGAGGACTAGACGAGCACCTACGAGAATGTTTTGGAGAAAAATGCACGGCAGGAGAGGGTGTGAGTCCCTAGGCTGTCCCCCTCCTTGGGAAAGGAAGCTGGGTCGGATAACTTCCTTATATAGGCTCTTTGGTAACTTCCACTCCAAGGGTCTGACGATGAGGCGGTCTCAATTGAGGTTGTGCATTAGACTTGAGCTGCATCTGTTTCAAGAATTTAGTGGGTGGACCCTATGGGTGATTCACATTAGTACGCTTTCTGGCCAGTTGTGAAGGATCTATGTTGATGATCCTTGAAATCTTCTGAAGCCATAGTGGTGATGAGTCCTCCAAAGAGGCTCTCGGCTTCCAACGGAGCAGCTCTTAGAAGGTCCTTACACTGGTTAAGTAAGACCTTCGAGGAGTCTAGCACAACGTCACAGTGGATGTGTAGAAGTTCCGCCCTTAAAGCCATTGCGACAGAACGTGAATGCCAGAATGCTTTGGCCACAGTTCCAGCATGCTTTTTAATGCGGTTGGATTCAGAGCAGCCTCATTCAGCATTCTAAACGAAGTAACCAAGAATAGATCAGCATATGAAGCTATGGTGACCAGACGCCGAACTTTCTGCTCGATGGCTTCAGTTGTTTTAATGGGTACAGGCTTCAGTTGTAATACCCACTTGGGACACACCCGCATCCAACTGGGGTGGTTTAATGGGCCACTTCAGTGAATGTACCTGGTAACTAGAAGCTGAGACCATAGGTCTAAAGTTAGAGGAAGGAACAAACCACCCTCTATGCCGTCGAGCAAAGTCTTGGCCTGTGGCGAACCTCGGTGGTATTTCCTCGATTGTTGTGGAATGCGAAAGAAGCAGGTGATCTGGTTGTGGTTGAGTCCCGGAGATCTTTTTTTAAAATGGAAAGGGTCTTCTTGAGCTGTGTACAAGTTTGTTTCAGGCACAAGTCCACAGGTAGCAGACGGTGAAATTTGTTTACCTACTTATCAAACGACAAGATCTCCTCTTCATTAAACTGAGAAGAGCTGGTGGGCCTGATAGGAGGCATAAAATGAGCTGTTTCTACCTATAACTCATTTCAGTCGACGACGATATATAACGCATCATCATCTAGAACACTCTGATCAGAAGAGTTACTAGGCATCACTATGTCCTTCGGAGAAATTATGTGCCATTTCCCGCAGTTGTTGCTCATGGTGAGTAGAGGGCCCTATGTATTTTAGAAGTTCCAAGATGAAGATGAGACCGCGTGTCTTTCGTAGATGATGCTATGCCTCGAGGCGTCCTGGTGGATGCCACCTGATTAGATGATGATCGGTATCCGCTGACCGGTGACCGGTACGATCTAACCGGTCAGTGGGATAAAAAAGTGTCTGGTGCACGGTCACCAGTCAGTGACTGGTCAGGCAATATAGATATGTCAGAGCCGATTTCGCGTTCATCAATCATCAAGGTGCTGTACTGCTCCTCCCATTCCGGAGTGCGCACCACGCTACCCTAGAAGTGTTGGGTGTTTTTCAGCTCCTCCCCCTTGGGAGGGTGCGACATGCTACCCTGAGATATGCCGTGCACTTCCTTCTTCACGGAAGGCAGCATCACGCTACTGTGAACGTGAGGGGTGTTTCACTTTGCCTCTCAGTCATGGGGAATCGATCTACTCCTCGAACATTCACTCCTTCCTTCATTTACGGCCTTAATTGTCTCCAAAGAGACTGGTCCCATAGGCTCCTGGGACCCTGGAGTGTTCTTCTGAGCTGAAGAACTAGTCTTCTTACAATGTAAGAGAAAAACCTGAAATATCAGACGATGAGGGGGATTGATGTTTCCTCCTAGATTCCAGACTTCGTTATTCCATTTTATGCAAAAGGTACAACGATTCTTACATGTACACTTTGCATATGTCAGGTAGTCTTGGTAAGTGTCTCAAGGGCCCTTCTTGTGGCAACACTTTCCCACAAACTGTCCCAACATGTTCTCTGAAATAAATGTTATCTGAAAGAAAATTATAATAATAACAATAACGTATTATTTTCACACGTGAAGCTCACATACTGCATGCTATATACACCCAAGTGTATTTGCACAAGGTAATCTATTGTTCTCTGAATTAAAAGTTATCTGAAAGACAACAATCATAATAACGATGTTGTATAATTTTCACACGTGAAACGCACCCGTTTGTATGTACTACGTGCTATATACACCAGTGTATTTGCACAATGGTAAACAATGATTCACTTATGAGGAATTTCTTGTCTTCTCACCGTCCTATTTTTTCTTGAATAAGGAAGACGTTCAATTGTGAACCTTTATTGGTCTGTAGGAGTAATGCAGCATCACACAATAACAATGCGACGCCCCACACGTGGCATCAAAATACAATGGTGAAATAGAAAGAAAAAAAGCCACCGAATTTATATTTGAGCAATTATTTAATTAAAGGAATAACGAATTCCTATTAATTGAGGTAGGGTCAATGTTGTGTTATAACTTCACACACAATACTTACCCATGAACCAATTGTATTGTGAAAAAGAATAGGGATGGGATAGAACATGGTAACTCAAGAAGGCCCTTCCAGAACTAATTACTCAAAATGATTTACTAATGCGCCATATCGCCTCTTGTATCAAGCGAAATACTCTTTTGGCGACGCTAGAAACAAACAATTAGAGAAATAAATTACGTCATATATAATGAGCACAAACATAAGCTTTAAAGAAAATAGACTGGCCTTTGTCGGCTGTGACAAGACGTTTGTTATGGAAACTGATGAGTTGATACCGTTTGATGTTTTTGTTAAGTTAGCAGAGCCAAGCATAAAACAAATTTTGTCAAATGAGCTGTAACTTGGCATAACAATTTCTTTTGGTATTAGCGTTTTGTTTGTAAAGCAAACAGAAAACACGGAAACTGGATCACATTTTATATCCAGGCTAGTTCGCGCATTTCATCAGCATTTTGACATCAAAAGCATTTACGAATCTATTAAAAACAGTATTGATAATTTCCAACAAGAGGGTTCTGCTTGGGTGATGATTGGGGTTTAAGAATGCAATGTTAATACTTCTAAGTACAATCCATTACATGGAATCTCGTATTCGATGGAACTGTCAGTCAAAATTAAATACAGCAAAAGTTGTGTCAACGTAAAAATAAGGACAAGTGTTTTATGTGGGCTGTGTTATATGCGCTATATCCTGTAAATCCACATTGAGTTAGCAATGTACACCACATATCAGAATACATTAATTTTTACTAGAAAATATTTTCCTGTTCGGATCAATGACTCGCCAACATTTGAAAACTAAAACAATATTTCTGTCAATGTATTTGGTGTGGATACCGGCAAAATGTATCCGCTGCATATTTCTTCAGTTATTAGCAAAGATAAGCTGATTTGCTTTATATTGATAAATTACGAATGATTGCCACTACTGGTGGATCAAGAATTTTTTTTAGATTGATGAATGAACAATACAACAATCGCCAGCACAAACTATTTTACTGCAGAAAATGTCTTCATGGTTTTATGCACGAGGACCTGCTTGATGAGCATGGCCAAGATTGCATCAATATCGTACGAGCTGTCATGACAGACATAAATAATATCTTAGCATTCAAAACTGTCTGCCAGATGACAAAAGTTTCGTTTATTAGTTATGCTGATTTTGAATCACTCGCTGTTCCAATTGACGGCACAAACAATAATCCAAATTCTTTTTTTTACAGAAAGTACCAAGAGCATGTTCCTTGCGGCTACTCATGCAAGCTAGTTTGCATTAATGATGCTCTAAGTAAGCCAATCAAATTATATCGTGGTGCTGACTGTGGAGAACATTTCATAAAAGGTTTTCTTGGCGAAGTAGATTATGTGAGCAACGCTGTTTCGGCCAATATTATTTATACTCCAGAAGATAGAGAAAACTTTGTATGCTCATTGCAAGCTTGCTGCGAGCTCATGTGTGCTATAACAAGCTCGCGCGAGATTGATTTAGGAATGCATTTTTATAATAATATAGCGAGCTTGCTAGCTCGTTGAAAGCACGCCATGAGCGCGTCGCGATTTTGTAATCGTTACAATTCCGGGTTAGATGTGCTATACCGCGAAGTCGTGGCCTCGCGGATTTGAAATTTCAGCGAGCTTGTCACTGTCTTGCAATAAGCTCATAATTTGTGTAAGGGCAGTGTCTGACATTCGTTGATCTGTGACCTGAGACAGAAAATGGGAGATTGGTACCAATCTCTATACCCTGTGATCGGTGCTCGGTGATTGGACACCAGTGCACCGTGACCGGGTGACCGGCGCTTGTATTTTGTGCCCAGTGACAGACACGTGGTACTGTGAATCGGAATATTACCCGGTGCCCTGAGGTCAGTGACCAGTGACTGACAGACCTTCTATGACTGTCACTTGACACATTATATGGTGCCTAGTGCCTGGTGCCCAGTGACAGACCCTCGGTGACTGTCACTTGACACAGTACCTGGGGACTGGCACACATATTAACTGGTTGCCAGTGAAAGGGGAATGATTGACTACACAATGTAGACCTTACTTGGGATTATATGTTCAGGGAACTCGACTCCTATGAATGATATTCCCTCAATTTAAACAGGTCTATATTCCATCAAGAAGACTTATGGCGGTTAGATGGGACTGGCTACTGGGTGCTGGCGATTTCTCTCCACTGGGAAGTGCCGAGGAGCCCGTATAGGAGCTGACAACTTCCTTCCATATGACAGCGATCTCACCAATGCAGAAGTTAGAGTTGCTTGTACTCCAGAAAGAACCATAGACCCTCCCTTATAAGAGTTGCTGACTTCCCTAAATCATTAAGTGCCACAGATCCCTCCTAGGAATGGAGAAGGTCTTTCAGTGATGAAGAGGAAGAAGCAGGTCTCTTCTTCCTGGTCTATAAGCATTGCGACTTTCTGCCAAGTCCCATACATCGTCAGGCCGGGGCAACTAATAAAACAACTGTCCATACATGCACATGCATTACACAGAAAGCAGGTACAGTGTGTGTCCCAAGCAGACATTTTATTACTGCATTTACCCATAGCTTGCGGCATACTGAATGCTGAAGGGAAACTACATGTGACAAACAATCAACTGTAACAAGAATTAGGTAGGTACAACTTAATCTGATACAGAGAGATGAAAAAGTAAGAAACACTGCTTTGCTAGAGAGGTACCCAAAACCTCAAATTCAAGGATAAGGGGTACAGATACATAAAAAGTATGCATAACTGGGAAGAAAATAACATAACAAATAAGGATACCACTACAGTATTAGGACTGGGAGCACTGTAATAAAACAGAAAAGGACATGATTGACAGTATACATGCCAAAAGATCACATAAATGATGAAAACGTTGAGTACCAAAGAGACATGCAAGGGCTGAAAGTCCAAAGAAGAAAAGAATAACGATAATCTAATTGTCGAAAGTTGACAAAGGTATCAAGACTGGGATTATGTTGTTTATTATCCTAGACTTCCAATTACTAACTGGCGGAGGAATAATCACCTTGGACTGGGAACTTGTACCAGGAAAAGATAAAGCAACACAATACTAGCAGTTAATGCAGTCCTGCTATTACCTAATAATTTAATGCTGGCTGGTGAAAGATGCAGTTCAGTAGAATTCTGGGGCGGGGTTTGTATCATAATGTTGTCTTATCCAATTTCCGGTAAATTTGCTTTCTGTATGTTGCATTCTTTATTGCTTTCCAAAATTATGTGATATATGCAAATATTACGCCATTCACCCACTAATAATACATTTTAAAGACAATATTCATTTACAAGCCAAGCTAGCATGATTCAGAAAGAAAACTTACAGTGGCAGGTGAGTCGAAACCTACTTTCAAAGTCAGTGAGTGCCAGAAATGATTATGAAGGTTCGGTTTGGTGTTTTATGGCACAGCAACACATATAAGTTATTTAGTGCCAAAGCAATTGGAGTAAAGTGCCTTATTTGTCCAAGGATACACCATGGTAGCTGACCTGGGCTGATTCAATGATAGGATTCAAGCCGGCACCCTTAGTCGCTACAATTCCAGAACTCTAATGACTGGACCACTGTGGCTTGTTGATAGATTATGCCCGAGTTTGAAAGAAACAATTTATCAATTACAAAGTGGATAGAAATATGATGATTATAAAGTTCTGGATTCCAAAAGTCTAACTCATAGCTACCTCGCCCATTGTTTTTGAGGTCGTAGCCTTAACAAGTGGGACACCAGTGGAGGGCAGGAAGAAGAATCTGGCAATTGCAACAGGTAAGTATTACATCATTAAAACGAGTTTTACGCCGCCCCCTCCCCCCCCCAAAAAAAAAAACAAAACAAAAAAAAAAACATTTCAATATCAGTAATACGTAACCCGTTGCTATTGAGTAGCTGACTTTGTCAGCTTGGTGGGAGTTTGATGATCCCACAACTGGTGAAAGGAAATCAAACAAGGAATACTCACCCTCACTGTAGAAGAGAAGACTACTGCCGGATGGTATTTGCAGGGGACACCTTTGAGCTTAGATAATTAGCCCCAAAGAAAATATGCCTTCGCTTTGGTGAGCCAACGATTGAGGGTAAAAGGAGGAGAAGGTAGTGTGAGCTCGCCAAAAGCGGCTTTAATCACATCCTCCAGAGACGAATAAGTTAGATAGTCCCATGAGGTTGCAATGGCTTAAACCTCATGGGCGTTAATTTTGATGAATGAAAGGTCCCTCTCAGTAAGGGACTGATAAGCTCTCTTGATAGATATTGTAATCCACCTCAAATAGGTGGAAGCTGAAATATCAGCTGAACCCTTAAGGGGGAGGAAATACGATTCACATCCTTTTTCTCCTTTACAAAGTTGCCAAATCAACACGTAATGCCTCGACAGGACACAAAGGTCTATCTTAAGTATCCCCATCACTGATACGACTGAGATTGGGGATCTCAATCGGGAGTGGAGCAAACGACCGATGCTGTTTTTTTGCTAAAAAAAATCCCCTGTTGGCAAAGGAGAGAAACCGACTCATAATTTCCATTAAACCTTATACAGCCTTGCTCTATGGATAGGGTATGAAGCTCGCTCCTTCGTCTCGCTGACTCAAAGGAGAGCAAAAAAAGGTAAGATTCTCGAAAGAAGCTTCACACAAAGGTTCGTAGTAGGTTTTAGTTAGAGACCACAAGACACAAAAGAGATTCCATCTAGGCATTAGCGAGCAAGACACGTCTTTGCAGCTCGAAATACCTAATCAGATCTGCTGTGATAGAGTCCGCACCAATGGCTGGGCCTTTCAAAAATGTGTGTGCTGGATATGGCTGCCCTATAGCCTTTGATAGCATAAACTGAGCATTTTTTCTCTTAAATAAAGGAAACGAAGACAATCAGCCACTGTGCTCATAGAGTGACAGCTAATATTGACACATTTCCTACTGTACCAATCGCAAAAGATTCGCCACTTGGCATCATATACCGTTGACGTAGATCGTCTCTTGGATTGAACGTTGCATTTGACGACTTTGCTCGAAAACTTGTCCTGGCTGATAGATCGATGAGTAAGTGTGAAGGTGCAGAATCATCGGGCTGTTATGCAGGAGACAGCCATTGTGTTGTGACAGAAGGTTCTTTCTTCCGCGGTATCGTCCTGGGGTGGTCCACCAGCAGGTCCAGAAGATCTTTGAACCACGATCGTTGGGGCCAGAGAGGGGGCTATCAAAATGAACCGAGCAGGGGAGTTCCTTACTTTGTGAAGTATCTGAAGGGTGGGAAGGCATAAGCAACCAGACAATCCCACTTCAGGCTGAAAGCATCACCACCCAGGCCTCTGGTCGGGGACTGGGGAAACATAAAAGGCAAGCTTGTTATTTAGCCTTGTCGCAAACAAGTCCACAAAAGGTGTCCCTCAAAGTCTCAACAGGGAACCTGCCACAGATCTGTGTAGAGACCATTCCATGAGAACTATCTTTCCCCTCCTGGACAGACTGTCCACCAAAATGATCTTTTTGACAGGAATGTGGTGAACTCAGACGGTAATCCTCTCCAAAGTTGCTCATCAAAGGATATTCTAAACCTACATGCAGAGAGAAGGGGCATCTATGCAGCCTTATTTCATGAGATATGCCACCACCACATGTTGTCAGAGGAGACCATCACGCAGCGACTACTTATTTTGTCAATGCACCCTCATTTCCAAATTGTTGATGTGGAGGATAGATTCTTCCCAGGACCACAAACCTTGAAGAATCAGTCTTTCCGGCTCTAGATGAGTGCCACACCATGAATCTGATATATCTGAGAACACACAGAAGTGGGGTTCAGTTGCGTGCATGGAGACTCCGTCCAGAAACCGGTCCTGATTTGTCCACCATGGACCAACAGCAAGACAGATCTAGTCTGGGGGACTATAACTGGCCATTGTGGATCAACTAACTGTCGAAATATTGGAGAATTGGGATACCCAGTGACATTAAGTGGATGGCAACTACTCCCATGTCCCTGGTAAACGCTCTGCATCGGAGGCTATGCCGAACGGCAGAGCGCAAATTGGAAGACCTCCCCGTCCGAGCAAAACTTGAGGTACTTCCTTCAAGAAGGAAAGATAGGGATGTGATGGTACACATCCTGAAGATCAATGGAGACCCCCCAGTCGCCAGGTCTTATGGCATTTCTGACTGAAGATATGGTCTCCATCTTGAAAGGTTCCTCCTGCAGAAACCTGTTTAGGGAAGAAAGGTCGATAATTAGATGAAACCTTCCCCCTTTCTTTGGTACCAGGAAAATCCGAAATAGAAGTCCATAGTAGTATATGTAAGAATGGTTTCAGGTCGGCTGCTTTTTGGTTCCAGGCCGGCCACTCTCCTCCCGTTGCATCGCTCCGATCGTCTCGTGTCCAGCCTGGAACCATCCAGCGTCCAGCCTGAAATCATCCTTTCAAACACTAATAGGCCTGCTTAGCTCAGGAGTCCATATCCTGATTAAGGCCATCGCACTGCCAGGCAGGCGTAAGCAACAGTCCCCTTTTTAAGGCCAGGCAACTTTACATACTTCTGTGCTTTGCGGTGATCATAAGGCGACCAGGCAGCCATATAGAAGTCCTACGTTAAGCTCTACACACTGCTGTGAAATTGCCGTGATGAGGCTGCGACCAGGCACCCGTATATGGATACGCACCGTTAAACCAGCCTATAATGGCGCTGGTTAAGGTATGGTCACCAGCAGTATATTAGAGAATCCTACAGCATAATAATATGGAGCCTACAGGCCCAGAACAGAGGGCAGCTAAGCAAGGTGATTGCGACTGTTATATGAGGACCGTATAGGCCAGTGACCTGCTTACATTAAAACCAAGAGGGCAATAGAGAATCTGGATCTTACAGTGAGAGGTTTCCAGGTTGGGAAAGCCATGCCGTATGCTGTTATTCCCATTGGACGGATGACCCGTGCTGAGAATCGTAAACGTGGCATAATACCGCCATATAATCCAAACCATCCTATGATTGAATTGTAGAGCTCAGACAGTACACAACACTTTACGTGTCCTGAGCATAGAAATAAGATATCCTAGGTCTGACACCATGCAAGACGACGAGATTCAGCAGCACTTACAACGTGTGCGATGCTTATAATATGCCCTATTACAGATATCCGATACATAGTATTAGCAACCTATACACCGCATAGCCATGTCCTTTAACTTTAATGATCGAGTGTCTGATGCATGTGCATAATATGATTCGTTATCTGGTGTGTACATTAGGCCTTCAAAAATCATACAAGAGGCTTACATTTATTAAGGCTGCAATACTTGCGCTAAAGCAAAAAGAAGGCCAGGATGAAGAGAAACTTCTAGAACTCCTCATTGCACTTCAGCATTGTTCATGCACAGCGAACTACCGGTAGGGTCGTGGAAATTTAAAGTGCAATGTCCAAAATCCCAGAAGGAATTCATCGATTGTGCTACTTGAACGATGGAGGATACTATCTTTTGAGAAACGAGAGATGTCAGAGTACTGGTAGACATTGTACCATGTCTTATTGAAAGAAAGCGTGCAGAGAGACTCGACGAAGAAAACAAGAATACACCAGCCCGCACAGATGATGTCTTTTGAGGCAGATCTCCCGAATGCTTCTTCGCTAATGTTAGGGATCGGTCTGAATATCATGATAAGCTCCACTATACGAGTTCCTAGGCATTAACTCAGAAGAATTTATGAGTGACACTGACGAAGAATTTGTCATGCCATCAGACCATGACATGGAGTGGGATTAATGATATCATTCCATTTAGGAAAAGGACACTGCCTATGGTAGCGGAAAAGTCGTCCCACCGCCTCTAGAATCTAGAAGATGCAGTTCAGAAGTGCACTTGGCCCATATTAGGACAATATGGACAATGCAACAAAAAGTGTGTGGACAGCAAATGTTGTGCCAGGTATAAATTTAAAACTAAACATGGTAGAAGAACTCACAAACGTGACTAATGTGGTATAGGGATGAATGAAAAATATAATACATGACATGCCATTTAAAAAATGTATCCCATTAAGCCGTCCCCATGCTGCGCAGATTTATTACTCTACGAGGCAAGTGTCAATGGTCAGCAGCCAAATGTCGACGCTGAGTGCATTTTGAGTTCTGCGATAACTTATGTGACGCCAAAACCGATTCCAGTCTGTGTGAGCCCCTACATAGGCCTCCACTATATCACCACGATGTGTTGTTTTGGTGTAGGTCTTATATTTTGTTACAATTAATGACCTATGGTGCTGTATCTGTGCTGGGTTTGTCAATTTCAACGCATAACTTACAGCTCTGACGAGATGATGGACCTCATCTGAGTTGTTCTGAAGTTACCTTTTATGAATTATAAAACTGTTTATATTCATCCATAACTCTGCGAAACCAGCCAACGTCTATTTTGTTGTCATCTAATATTTGTGATACATTATTAGCTAATGGGTTAAGTTTTTCCTCAGCTTAGGTGTGAATTGCATTATGTTTTCTAGATTTAACTATTTATCGTCTAGGAAAGAAATTCCCTGCTATTATTAAGACTCCACACACAATACCAATAGCCTCAAGAGCAAAAGACACTGGAAGGTTCAACACCATCAAAGATAATCCTCTCCCGGTAGCACCAGTGCCGATATTTACAATAATGAAAACAAAACTGATGTGATATTATCAACAATATTATCCACATGCTGGTATTTTCTATGCAGTATCCTTCGTTTTTATGCATCTTCCCTCCTTTATCTTCCTAAGACAAAAAAATCTTATGTAGTCATTAAATATTCTAAATAGTAAAATAGTATTAGTTTAGCACTACATGCGAAATCTGCTTTTCATACTCTTGCACTTCTTTTTGCAAGACAATGTATAGACCATTCTTTTAAGTACGTGCGATAGCTGTTTCCATAGACGTTTCTAAAAAAAATCATTAAAGCGTGTTTTTATATGTGAGTCTTGTTAATTCGTTTTTGTTTTTAAATGGGTTTCGACTTTTCCATTCTTGAATTCATTCCTCACGATCGCCGAATTGTCTGTCTATGAATTGTCCGTTATCCGTAATGTCCGTCTCCAAACTGTCTGTCTCCGAATTGTTCGTTCTCCGAATTGTCCGCTCCTAATTGTCCGCTCCTAATTGTCCGCTCCGAATTGTCTGCCTCCTAATTTGCCTAGAACCTGTATCCTTGTGTTGTATAAAAGATATCTGGAAATAGGTACATTGCATTGCTTTACCTGTTGATATATCAGGTGATTAAATATGGTCTGATGCACTATTTCCTTGACTAATTTCCACTGATCATCGGCCAGAAGAATTTTCAACTAATAAAATCAGTAATACTCTTAGATCAAGCGGAAATTGAATGAGATCATCGCCATCGAGTAGTTTAGAAAAAAAATATCAATTGAATTTTCTTTTTTAATATTTAACCACACATCCGCAATCGTTAGATAAACCAATTTAATACTAGTTTAAAATTATCCTTTTTACAAGCGATTTTGTTTGATTTAAATCATCTATCGACATTTTTTGCAAATTTTGACGTGTAAATTGACTGCATCGCGTGTTATTTCTAATTGTTTCGGCACTTCCTGTGGGCTTAGCCCAAATGCCATGGATGACACCAGGTGCACGTAAACTCATTGTTGAATTTCCAAAACTATAGAACACTCCAACAACGTAACAAGCTTATTATATTCTTCTACAAAGTGAACAGTTAGGGAGTGAAGGCCACCATTTCAAAGATTACATAAGAGACATGAAGTAACCTGCTTCGGACACCGTTATAATATTTTTCTGTTTTATCTATTTCATTGAAATATATTAACAGTCTACTAGGTGTTATGTAATTAGGCAAATGATTTTAATGTATAGCGTGACTGGCCCTATTTGAACTTCAGAAAGACCAACAGCCCCATGAAGGTTTGCTTCTACAATAATGAACAATTTTCTTGGAATTGTCAAAATTTGTGTTTTGTTTTCTAATCCAAGTTCACTATTTTCCTCAGTGTATATCAGCGAAACATCTGGACATTTACTCTGCATTAATACATCCAGACTACCCGCACTGGAATATCTATCTGGAATTATAATTTAATTTTCATTTTGGTCAGGATTTATAATTATAAATCTATTGTTTCCTAGTTTGGCTGCTATTTTAACCACCCCGAGCTGTAGTAAAATTATGTAAGTGATACGCGTACTCGGGCAGAACTGTCGGTAGCAAAATCTCAACCTCTAGAGGCAACCTTATATACATCCAGAAAGGCAATCAGTTCAAGAGTTTTTGTTAAATTTTGATATATTTATATCAGACAATGTTCACTTTAGAGCAAGCAATATGTATGACATTTTTTAGTCATATCCACTACCAAAAGTATCCACAGAAAATTTATGTAATCTATGGCATTCTAGAGCAGCAGATCAGGAAATTAAATTTGGCGAAATCAAATTAATTTCCCTGTATAGTGTGCAACCACTGGATTTGGAGTTCGTATATATGATCATCTTCAGTCGCGTGCCATTCCACAGATGGACAGGGCATTTTACAGATTTCATGTTTATTATCAGATGAGAAGAATATTAAGGGAAACGCTCTCTGTCTTTTACCGAGCGAAATCCGGATGGAATGCACTCAATATTGGAATTGACATTTAAACATACGAGGTCATCTGCTGTGAATTTGGAGTGAGCAAAAATTCAGACTGGAGACAAAAGTATGCTGCCGGAGGTAGTCCATAGATCAGGCCCTGGTATACGGGACGGCCTTCATATAGGACCATCGAAACTGACTGTATATTTCTATTTACTACACTTTGGATGAACCTGCAAGAGGAAAGCAACATGTAGTGTACTTTTCTCAGGCGGACGGTCGAACATCAGAAAATGGCTTTGCATATTTTATTATTGATAACTCAGAAGGATTTACCAGAGCAGGCACTATGTGAATAAATGAGAGTGTGTTAATATATGTCTGGGCTATTCTTGGTGCACAGATATTAATGATGACCTCAATAGTAGTAGACATCAGTACATTTGGTGTTCAAAAACAGTTTTGGGTAAACATAGAGGATGCCATCGCGAGCATTGGTGATATGCCAAAAATGATTAGGAGATACCAGGATATCATACAAAAATCCAGCAGCAAGCTGGACTATGTGCTAGGAGATGGTATATTCCTTATTCCATCACATATGGAACTTCAAATTGGCTCATACGTGGGATATAATAATAATTTGTTCACCGCCGGCGTCACAGCAACCCTAGGCACGAACTCAGATATCAACTCTGTTCAGAGCGTGGCACTCAACATATCTTTGTAAGTCAGGGGTCATCCTGAGCACTACATCAACATCAGCTAGTCCGAAACAAAGTTAAACCATATACACCAACTCCTTAAGATATCCCACACCACCACCCTCAGCGAAAAAAGCGAGCGTGGTCGAGACTCACGAAAATACCAAAATAGCTATTATATTGGATGCTGTAGCCATCGGCATTGCACCTATTTGGATACGTGGTTAAGAAGCACCTCTGGTGCTCTCTAAGCGGCGGCGTAAAACAGCAAAAAGAGCCACTACAATCTTGGAAATAAATGGAATGAAGTTTTCTGCCAAGCTGCCGACAACAGTACCTGACGTTCTAAGCAGCCAGGTGACGATTGATTTGATGACACCTGGTAACGCCGCTGACACTTTTATGGCTAGATCATTAAGCCAAATTGCCAAAATGCTCAACATTTTCTTTATCCAATATTTTATGGATCCAGGTGTTGGCCCTGGTGTTGGTGGCAGAGGAGTGGGTCAAGGCGTTGTGGGCCACATGCCGAGCGTATTTCTGACTGCTAAGACAATAGTGCAAATTATAAAGCCTAAATCAGTAAGTAGCGAAGCAGTAGTCATCCCGATTGCGAAAGAGGGTTTTTAGTCTCTCTCCTAGAAGAATGTCTTTATTTAAAATTTCGAATATGGTTTCCTTTACAGCTGTCAACTGCGACTTCATTCTTCCACGCAATTTAGTTAGTAATTTAGTATGTTCATCTTGCTCATTGGTTTTGGCCTTGAGTTCCAATCCAAGTTATTCATGACCAAATGAGAACATTGTTTCCGAAATTATTCTTTAAAATCTTTTATTTCCTCTTTGATTTGATACGATTTTAAGGCCTGCGTCTTAATAGATCCACACAAGGTTCTTTATTGCTTATCTAGTGCAATTAAATCGAGTGAAGCTATTTCTGGCACTTCATGCATAACAGTTTCCATTTTGCTCATAATGGTATCTTTTAATTTATACATTTCCTCTTTCGACATCATATTCATTTCTATTTACGATGGAATTTCTTTCTGTAACTCCGTTACATATTTTAGTTCTTTGGTTGTAATGTTCTAACTTTTACAATTCCTATTATCGAAGTAAGCCCCATTTCCTTAGCATGTATCAACGCAGATGGTCTCAAAAATAAATATGGTTTATTTTTGTGTGTTAGGCCTATCCAGTTTTTATTTATTTTTATTACAAGTGTTCCATCCTTTTTGATATAAACTTAGTCATAGTTTCATTAATTTCTCCTGAATATCCATTTCTTTTTAAAAGTTCATACATTAAGTTCCTTTCTCCACGTATTTGCAGGAGTACCAATCTCAACTCTTTGCCAACCAATAGGAATATCCTCAAAGTAATCATTTGTGTCAGTGGGTCTTATAGGTGATTCTATAGGATCCTCATAAAGACCTGTTTCTATTTTTCTGCTGACAGAGTAGGCACTTAGACTAAAGTCCTGTATAGGAACCTCCTCAGGCATATCAAACTGTGTAGCAGTCGCCCTACCTTCTGGATCAAAGTCCGACATTATTTCTTAATTAAAGAATTACAATACAATACATAGCATCTTTAAAAATCTAGGTAGGTCAATAATTAAAAAGATATCAATTAAGATCGAAGGTAACGACAGATATACAGCATGGATGACTCTCATGTGTGGGGAGTGTACAAGGATCTGTGGCTGACAGATAAGGAAAGAACAAATTTAATATGCCAAGGTATCCAGAACGATAACATGGCACGTCTATGTGTAGGCGCATGTAAACACAGTGGCCGGCAGTCAGGCAGATAAAACCCTATTTGACATATTCGGAAGCACAAATCATATCCCATTCAATTTTGAGATGTTAACAGATGTTTATGAATATTTTAATTATATCATTACTGTTTGTCCTACAATCACTGTTAAAGCTGCTTACGACCGATCTTGTACTAAAGGACTGAAAGATAAAAAAGTAAACTTAATTAACCCAGATCAGAGCTCTGAACGAGACCCAAAAGGAGACGTGGGTCTGGCTACAATTGTATTATCGCTTTATAAAAAAAACATAAAAATACAAACAGCCTCTTTGTCCAAGACAACTGTGTATTTTTTCCTGAAGTTCGTTAGTCTAGACGACGACAAAGTGCACTTACAAAATTGGCTTTTATAAGTAGACACGCGAAGATAAGAGTATGGGTCATTTCTCTTAGGAATATGTCGGTGTCAAAGGATTTTCATGAGCAGACTTCATGGATAGCTCTCCATTACTGCAAATATGCTGACATATTTAAGGACGTAGTTTGAGAGAATAATGTTATTCCATTATAAAATCACGACAAAATTCATGTTGCTTATTCCCAAAACATGCCATATGGTCATGTGTTAATAAGGACAGAACCTCCTGTATTGTATAACATATGGAGCAGTCCATACAGCTTTGCTGTCCCATAGTCGCCGTGAGTCTAGTAACACTCATAGTCCGTTTGTTATACATAGTGGAAGGGGTGACAAAGCTGATGAGATGGTTACTTAGAGTTACACAGTTCATATATCAAACAGTTAGCTTCGCTACTAGCCAAGGGTAGAAAAAATGTTGCGATGAATTCTGACGAGGTACTTTATAATCCGCTTGCTGTGCAAACTCCGAGGCCACGATGAACGGCGACGAGAGGCCGGCATAGCAAGTCTTCATTACTAAGGGCAGATGAAGGTAGCGAAGTACCATCCCCTTCGACGTGGCAGGGTGAAATGGAGATTGTACCATCAAGGGATACAGAGTCGAATCAAAGTTATGCTAAAGACACGTGCGAGCACTTAGTTGAATTAATCAAATCTGACAGAGCACGAGAGCATCTCCACGGTAGCGGAGCTGCCTTAACAATGGATAAGCCGATTTATATGGCAGACTAAGAGGTAATTAAAATTCATTATAGTTATGAAGCTGAACTGGGTGCTCGCATTACCAAATCTATAGGCATGTCGCTAATAAGGCTATACACCACTGTAGCTTCATATTTTTTGCCTATTAATAATGCCGCAGAATTAGCATACGAGTTAGGTAAAAATCCAATTATGCAATCCTCCTTGGGCAGTAACTGTTCTCATCTATACTTTAAATATGGTTCATGCATCGCTTCTCTCTCTGCAGTAGTGATAATTTTCATACACGTTAAACTGTCAATTGAAAATAGAATGCGTACACAGATGGACGAACTTGTATCGCAAAGAGTTGCACAAGGTGTCGATATGACTTAGTCTGCAACTTTGTTGTTAACAATGAAAGAACCTGTAAATGAATCTATACAAGAACCTTAGCAGGTTCCTCGACAGCAACCTATTCAAGTTCTTCGTCAAGAAACTATTCAAGTATCTAACAGCTTAGCTAAAAGCCCTGGACATGTGGCAGACGGAAAAAGATTAGCAAAACTTAATAAAGAACGAAGACACGTCATTAGATCGACATCGGAGGTGCATGTATGTCCTCGAAGGAAACAAGTCGCCAAGCCAAGCCCTCAATCATCCAACTGAAGTGTGAATATGACTAATTTAGTCGCAGCGGTCGTTGGTATCATCGGTATAGGGGTCCTTTATGCGCAGTGGTGGAAATATAGCCACACCGGACAAAAGGCCCTCTCCACCACAAATTATTGCAAGTACCAGCATGAAGTGCAGCAAAGCTACCAAAAGTGCACAACTATGAACCGTGTATCTCGTAAACTGCAGGATATATATATATATATATATATATATATATATATATATATATATATATATATATATATAGATATATATATATATATATTACAATCCTTGAGGATACTTGCGTGATCTATCCGCTGTGGAGAAATTATCAAAAGCTGCAAGAGTATCAAATGATGTGGTTTCGGATTGGCTAAAAGAAGCGGGTGGCGTGGCAAATTTATTTACTGCCCCCAAAACGAATTATTAGGCCAACATTCACAGCTGTTAATAAATGATGTACACCAGGCTGATATTCTTTTTCTTGCATATGATCACATTTGAGGAAAAACATGCAAATACGCACTGACATTAGTTGATGTTGAAACTCGGTAAAAAGAAGGCGAGCCATTAAGAAGTAAAGAATCGGGAGAAGAGGCAAGGGTGCTGGAAAAGACATACACACGAAAACACATGTCCTGGCCAAAATTATTGCTAGTGGAGTCAATTAAAGATTTTATAGGTGATGCGACTCGATTGCTAGACAAGAAGATTGTTAAAATATGACGCGGAATAACTGGAGTTCACATATATCAGGCTATTGTTTAAAGATTTAATAAAACTGTATCTGAGAGATTATTTAGGTTTCAGTACGCCATGGAGATGATAATCACTCGCTGTAATACAGAATGGGTAAAATGACTTCCTGATGTGGTGCAGTCTATAAATGCCGCAAAAAGTTTTCAGGGCGATACCGCACTTCAGTTTTACGGGGTCTCCCCACACGAAGTGCAGCAACAAAGTGAGTCTATGCCACTTACCACGCTGGTGAGTTATTTATATGAGCCAAGAGAACTGGAAGGCAGCAGTCGCCGCGCCACAGATGCAGTCTGGTCCCTTGATACCTTTCATATTAAAACCCGGACAGAAATTACAGGTCAGCCTGTTATATATTAAATTACCAGCGTCAATGCTGCAGCTTCATCGATGCTGCAAACCACAGCTGCACACAATTTTGCGGCCGGAAGATCTGTGTCTCGCAGAAGTTTTGTTCGCAAAGAGCTGCAGATAATACCGGATGATACCCAATTACCTCCAAAGTCTGCGATATAGCCACCACACTGGAACCCGTCTTTGTGCACCTTAGGTGCTTGTTGCTGTTGTGTCAAAGGCGCACACAACTTTATTTTTTAAAGTGTGGCCTGGTGAGCTCACCGCACAGGGTAGCGACCAAACGTCAATGTGTTTGGCGCTATCCACTTTATTTGTGTGTGTGTGTGGGGGGGGGGGGGGGGAGGGGGAAACAACGACGATATTTGGCGCAGTGAGGGTACATCAAACTGCCACAACATTTTTGCGGCTGGAGGGCGCTAAAGGCAGCTAAATACTGAACGACGCCCAGTTACCAACAATGTCTCTTAAGCACCTTTGGTGTGTCTAGTGGGATGGCTTTAGGTTTTTGTGACCATGGGCCTATGTATCTATCCCATTTTGCTCTGTCAATTTTTTGGCGTCCAGTGGGCTTATACCTGTTTTGAATGTCTGGTAAACGCCAATGTTGTTGCCCTCGTTGTGGATGCCTACCATATCGTGAAAGGTCGATATTATATGGGTAAGGCATTCCAGATAGTTTTTTTGTTTCAGAATTTTTCTCCACAATGGTCCTTGACACTCCTTCTGCCTTGCAGGTTTCCTTTCTTCCAACTATGAGTATGCTTTACATCTTTGGCTGAAGGTCTGTAAATTATATTATGGCCTGACCTTTACATTCGTCTTTAAATTTGCCCATAAACTTTTCGTTTATCATACTATGTTGAGGACTATATTTTGTGTAGTTACTCAGAGCATGGCTGTCTGTGTCCTCTGTCATATCGGCGTGGACGTCAGGCATCTCGATCTGCATCGGCAGGCTGTCTGTACCTGTATAGAGCAGGCATGCCTTTTCATTTTAGTGCTTTTTGATATTGCCAAAGTAGAAGTCATACATGTAAAACTTGCTGATGTAAAGAATGCACATTGTGATGTAAATATGCCTTTTGAGCTGAAGTGTTGTGTTGGCATGGTGAACGGCTTAAGTGTTGTGTTGGCATGGTGAACGGCTACTAGGCTGATGTCGAATATTCTTCTGGACTGCAAGCCTGGATCTGCTATAGTTTTCTCAGATGATTGGATTATTCTGCTGGTCTTACCAGCGCCACGTCTATTCTCTTTCTGATATTTTCCATGGTTTACCAAATACAGACTTGTTCATCAGCTTGGAGAATTCTTCACCAAACTCGTTCTTCACCTCAGAGGCCTTGGCAAGCAGGGCTGTATTCATTGCTATATACGGTTCCATTAATGGAGACTGATCGAACACTAGAACTCTGTGGACCTTTGTTACCCATAGGCCTAGGTTCATATGCTGCTGGACATTTCTGTAATGCAGCACATACATTTCTTTCTTCATTAGATTCGGTATAAGTTTCTCTGAGGCATTGTATTTAATGCCAAGCTCTTTAAGCATGTTTCTCTGATTCTGGCCTAGTCAGTCATTGTGTGCTAAAGCCTTTCAGACAGTAGGGGTTAGTCAGAATGGCCGTCATGTCTGTTTTCAGGATACGTCATATCAACCTCGAGAATGTAACCCTTTTTTGAATTGGCAGGTAGGGTTACAGTGTTCTTTGGGGATGTGCACCATATCTAACCTCCCATATGCAGGTACTGGCTCATGGCCCATCAAAAGAAGTTATTGGTGTCAAGATACGTGATCCATGAATTTGGCTTGATGGGGTCATTGTCAAGACTTTCGGGATTGTTGGCTTTGGCAAACCTCTTACTGACCATCGACACACCGCCCTCATTTTGTAACAACGAGGTGTTGGTTTATGTCTTTAATCAGTTCGAGGCATATTTTGGTCTTTTTGACCATATATACATTGTTACGGAATCATACCTCTTTTCCTTTTTATAATGATATAATTTGTTAGTTTATGATCTCTGTTCTTAGTCTAAACCGCGGTTACCTTGTGAGTATACATACGAGAACTTTTCAATAAATAAATGGTCACATGACTAAATGCGCGCGAAGAACTTCGACCTAGATCTTGCACTTTTAGAAATTAACATTGAAAGGTCACATTCCCATTCAGAATCAACACGATCTTTACGGGTTAAGAGTTTAAGAACGTGAGAACGTAAACATCATGACGCATAACCTAGTTCCTGATTGGCTCGTAGAGAGTTATATTATTTCGAAATACCTTGTTATTGAAGACGGAGAATGGGTTTTAAATTCGATTCTGCGCACTTTATAAAGTATATATAGGAAATAATCCTGTAATAATAATTCTAGCAGTTACTTGAGAGAAGAGAGGTCATATTGAGTTTATTCAGTTCAGTGTGGATTTATTTATTTGGAGATTCATCTGAATTATTATACAGCTCCGTGGAATTGACGGAAAAATTTCTAAAACTTGTGAGATTCCAGACTTACAAGGATTATTTGGATTTACTTAAAACTTATCAACACATATCAGCAGAGCAAAGGCTATTTCATTCGGAATACTACATTCGGAATACTTAGATTAACTTCCGAAAGTAACCTTTAAAAATTTTAGGACTTTTTAGGATATTCTATACTGTAAGTTATTTTTAATTCTTTCACTTTAATTGTTTGTTGAAATATTTTAATATTTTAGGAAATTAAAGATTTATATTTAAAATCTTGAAAGCTTGTTTGAGTTTTTCTTCTGTTACATAACCCCTAGACGTAACTATGTATCTATATATATATATATATATATATATATATATATATATATATATATATATATATATATATATATATATATATATATATATATTATATTTTTGATAATATATGCAGAAGGTATCTACATGCATAATTGTTGCTCAGATGGTAAGTATTCTTCTTTGTTTCTTATCACTCTATCCCCTTCAAAAAATCCATTGCAAACTGACAATTATTTATTGGACCACACACACACACACACACACACACACACACTTCTGTATAGTCATTGGTTTTTTTACTGTTTCAGATAATAGCCCACAGACCTTTGAAACTCTATCACTGTAGAAAGAACATGTCAGAAAAATCCATTCCATATACATATATCTGTATATAATTTTGTTTCGTTTTTTCTCAGATATTCCGACATTTTCTTACTACAGTGATATAGTTTCAAACGTCTTTGGTTAGCCTATTCTTTGAAGTAGTGTGAATTTTGCTTTGAACGCGGAATCCCTGTTCACAATCAGCATTTTGTAAAGGCAGAACCGCTGCAATTATGGCTAGTCTGAATATATTCGGAAACTGGTTTTCAGGATATATATCCGAAACACAATTTTCCATAATTCACACATGTTGTTGCTTGGATATATCTGTCGATGTATCAGATTTTCTGCAAGGCCAAAACTGTAGTAAACGACATCATGCCGGTTATTTCTGTATTATTGCGCTGTGTTCGGTTAGCAGCAAACCATCAGATTTTTCATCCTCCCTAGTTTCATCCTTGACAGATAATCTTTACATCTCGCAGAACTTCCTAAAAAAATCAGCTATTTTTTGTTTCAACATGACATGCTGTTGTTGCGCTTTGCACATTTCCCTAATGACTGATTTATGGATCAATTTACTATACCCCACCAGGAAACAACTCAATCAGAATACCTCCATAGTTTCTTCCGTACTCCAACAGATCTCCATCATAAACGTGGTTGTATTGAAACAGTATTCTCCATAGATATAGGATTAATTGCGATCAATGCGAAAAGGCAAAAAAGATGATCTAATCAACCTAATTAAAAGATTTTTTAAAAAATTGTCTATTGGGTACGAGAAATCGCGGAACCACAGGAAACTTGTGCGATATTTCCCCCATTGGTTTTTAAAAGCTGTGTGACTCTCGATCAGTTTTGCGAGAAACCCATGATCATGCGGCCTGGCAGCATCTCTGTCAATGGTAATACATCTGTCGAACTCACATGCAGACCCATCCCTGATAAATTATTCTATTCTAGCGAGAATGTCAGTCAGAAAATTTGCAAATTCATTGGCTATGTTCTCTGTGGTCAATGTAGCGTGTACTTTGCTGGAAAAACAGGTTAACATCTTTTTGGTTTCAATCATTTTAACTGCTATATCCTCGGTGTATACTGCCTCAGAGTCTAGGGCTAGCTTTTCCATCTGAGTGGTAAGAGTAAGTTTAACCTTTGTTTGGCCGAATGCATTTTACTTTTCTGTAATCTTGTCAATAAGCTTGTATTTCATGGCACTCACAAAGGCAATGGCGTCAATGGCAATTTTCAAGTCAGCCGGGACATCTATCCTAAAGTCTACTAGATTTTGTTTTACTTGAGGCTGCCTTTCATAAATATTCAGGCCTCAACTCTTAACATGGTCAGCAACACTCGCGTTAATGAACTTAACCATTCCTTCACGTTGCTCGGCCATTGGAATAAATGGAGTGGTAAGGGCTCTGATGGCTATTTGCTGCTGTGACTGGGCTTCGTCTCCTCTATACAGTTCGCGAATAGCAGTCTCATAGCATTGTTTGATAAGCATATTTCGTGTGCTCTGGTCTTGCGCTACTTTTACTCTACAGAGTTGTAGGGAATGTGGCATGGAATAAAGGCCTCATCAGGCTGCTCACCTTGTCATAGTACCCTAACTGCATTCAATAGGTTTTAACGTTTTACTTTGGTTTCGGGGGGACTCTGGCCAGTAGCCTGTCAGCTTCTCATATTTCCGATGAAGAGCCCAGACATTTTGGTGGAAGGTACGAATGATTCTGGTGAATACCTATGGAGATGGAGGACAACTTTCTAATATAATGGGTTCTCTCAAAACTGACAGACGATGCGGTGGTACAATGGTGTAACTCTGCTGTTTAAGGCTGAGTTGAGGGTACACGACAAGCATCGTGTGCAGAATACCTGCAGGGGATAACTCTCTAATAGAACAGTTTTTTTGTGAAACAGGCTTGCTGTGACGAGGATACGATGTAGTGCCCTAAGCAATGGTAAGCCTAGCAGAAGTATAGAAGAGGACCATGTTGCTGTCACCGGGTGCTGCCTGGCTGTAATGGCTTAGCGGTATGATGACTGGCTGCTGACTGCTTGGTCACGAAGAAGGAGGGGGGGGGTGGGGGGCGGCTGCCCGGCAGCAGGATTGTCACAGCTAAGCCCAGCAGTGTGTATAGCTTAACAATGGGTTGCTGGTTACTCCCTAATCACCGCCGAGTCACAGCAAGACCCAGAAGCAGTGTAGGAGATGGTTATGGGGCACCTGGTCATGGTGGCTTAATGGTGTGATGGCTGCCTGGTCACCATCTAGTTACAGTGAAGCCCAGCAGTGTGTAAGAGATGACTATGGGGGCGCTTGGTCATGATGGGCTCAACGGTGGGTATAGGCTGCCTGGTCATAATGGGCTGAGTGGTGCGACTCCAGCTGCTCTGCTGTGATAAGGGTTTAACAAGGGATGACTGTCCAGATGCCGGTCGTGATAAGGACAGCTGCCCGGCTGAACGAAGAGCCTACTGGTGTGGTATTGGCTGGTAATGGTTGGTTTTAAAGGTGTGACGGACTGCCTGGTCATGAGGGGATCAAAGATAGTGTGGGTCGCCTGGCAGTGCGAAAGCCTTAACAAGGGGACTGCCGCTGAAGATTGCCTGGCCTTAACCTGGTTACAGACTGATATGAATTCTTATGGAAGGGCCCGCAAACTTTCTCCCTGGGACTTAGCAGTACCCACTTCTAGGGCCTGACTGCCTAGTGGGAGCTATGAATGGAGACTGTTGTTTTGACTAGGGCTGAGTGGATTTAAAGAACTTCACTGACGGACCCTGTGCCGGTCAGGATGATTTTGTTTCTAGGCTGGATTCAACGGGCCAGGAAAGGATGCGAGGGACTGGTGTTGCTGGTCTCTCAAATCCTGAGAAGCCTCCGGGGGAATGAGTCCAACATAGTGAGTCTCTGCCTCCTGGGAAGCAGCTCTCAGAAGGTTCTTACTCTTCTCCAGTAAGACCTTGGATGTGTCCAGAGTAACATTCCAGCGCAGGTGAAGAATAAAACCATGGACGAGGAAAACCTATGCCTAGATGTTTTTTGTCACTGCTTCCAACTGGCGACATAAATTTCTCTTTCAGCCTGCTGAAGGAGGCTGCCAAAAATAAGTTGCCATACGAGGCTACAGTTACTAGTGACCTGACCTTTTTTCTATAGTTTCCAGTGTTGCAACTCCATTTGTGCCACTTCGGCATTCAAAGTGGGAGGTTTTAGGGGTCAAAAACAGGTGTGAACCCTATAGCGATCTGCAGAAAAAGGGTCTAAACGTAGTGTGCGTGGAGTGCCCAGACCACCCCTTACATTGTCTAGCAAAGTCCTGGCCCTAACTAAACCTTTGGGAAAACTTCTTCATTGTAGCCGAGTGAGGAAGCAACAAGAGATCTGGTTAGGTGTTAGCCCAAGAAAATTTTTCCAAGCTGGAAATCATTTTCATGTCATCGGAGCCTAAAGGCTTGGGACACAGATCAATGGGCAAAAGACTGTAAACCTCGTTATTTGCTTTGTCAAAACACCAGGTATCTTTCTACTTTTCCGCCTTGACTGACAGATGGGAGGAGGCAGGGGACCCGATGCGAGGGGTGCCCCTCTGCCTGTTCTGTATCAAACTCATTCGAATCGATGAGGATAGAAAGGATGTCTTCATCCTGCTCTTGCTCCTGAGGGGCAGTAATATGCAACCCAATGTCTCTCTGCTGCAGGGGAGACTTGGCGATATGAAGCACCTTGACCTGTAACTCCTCACATGGAGCTAACGGACTGTCCCTAGTAGCAGACTCAGCAGGTGGGTGAGATCGACTCTTTACTCTTGTGCGGCGTTTAGGGGAAAAAGATTTGTCTCCCTCCCTACTTTTGACCACACTTCGTAAGAGAAAGATGTAGGTCCATGGAGTGCAGCATCGACTTCTCTACCAAGTGGATAATGCCCTGAAGTTCATGGCTGCATGCAGGGAAAGAGCCAATCACATCCTTGCAGTGGAAGGCCCCAGAAGGGTTATAGGACGTGTGGTGGGGTGCCGATTTGATCCCTTTCCCTAATCTTTACACTGATTCCCAATCCCATGCGAAATGAAACAGCAGTCTGGAGTAGGGGGTTTGTAGGAAGACCCTTGCCCAGATCTAATAGACTTAGATCAAAGCTCACCCATTACTGGGTGGTTCGATCCCATCAGTGACAACAGACCATGGGGACTGAAAAGGTGCTGCTCCAACCTCAAGGGGGTGGGGAAACGACTCACTCTGCCAAAACCGAGCTGTGGGCCAGAAGAGGAAGCTGCTTCTCTCTCACGAGTGGGGGGTAGGGGGCGTGACTCACTCTCTACCCTATGGGACTGGAGAGGGTGCTGCTCCTACCTTGCCAGAGGGCAAGAATCGCTCTCTGCCCTGCGGGAATGGGGGGAATGCTGCTCTTCCCTAATGGGACGGCGTGACTCAGTCTCGACCCACTTATTACCTCTCCTAAGCATCTCCGAAGAGACTGTAGTAGTCCTTCTCTGAGACCCGAGCGACTCATAGAAGGGAAATTCCTAAAATTCTGAAGATGAGGAAGGAACTTTTTCCTCCCTTTTTAAGTACGACCATAGGCTGCAAAGGGACAACAATATGTCATCTCGCCGCTTGTACAAGATAGGCCAGTGGGGTGGGTGTCTCAGGGGGCTGTCCTGTGGCCACACTTACCCACACCCTGCTTAGACATTGCTGATAGAAAATGCTGAAAACAAGCAAGATTTAGAAGAAAAAAAAAACTATGTAAGTATTATGTAAAAATGTGATGTATTACCGTGGACTAAGTCTACGCTAATTTAAAACGGCAAGAACTCACCATTTTCTATGTGCTGTCTTAAAGAATTAAAACAACCACTGATGTTTTAATGCAAAAGGTCAGTAATACTAAGCTGAGTACTGAAGACTAAAGAATTAAAACAATCAATAATGCTGAAGATTAATCAAAGATGACGTTAACCAGGCTTATTGGAGACGAATAATTAGCAAAAAGCCCAGCTTGGTAAGATTGCTAACAATAAGAATAATAATAAGGAATACTATCCTATAGCAATTTTTAAGAATGAACTGGTATCCGATCACTAAACACACAACATAAAAGGAACAACTGGTGTGCAACTTGCTTTTCCGAGACAAAAATAGCACTAGTCACATAAAAAGAAGTATGACGAAATGTTCGATCTAAAGGTAATTCCACAAAATCAAACGAAGCACATAAAGAAAAAGCTAAATTCGCTATGTAGCACATTAAGCGAAGACAATTTTCTCTTCAGCGATATTTTAAGCAGCAGTAATGTCTGTAACTGAAAAAAGAATGAAGGATAGTGTGCATGGGCAATGTATGTACCGGTTGGACTTAGCAACATTCTGGAATCAAGAACGTTCTAATCAATATATGGGGGGGGGGGTGAATTCTCATCATACAGTCGAGGGTATTTTCCATCCAGAAAAGAGTAGCTACGCAATAGCAACATATTAAGTATTACTGATATTAAACGAAAAATAACTATGTCCTATTTTGTGGATATATTGTAATAGATCATGTTTGTCCATCCTTATGTCCATCTGTCACAATGTTATCATGTTATCTTTGTAACTTCATCTGCACTAACTGAGGAAGAGTGATGATATATGGTATGATATTGTAGGTATATAAGTAGATGATAACCATGATTCAAGATCCTTGATGCACCTTCAGAGAAGGCGGGGTGGGGATACAAAATCACATTCTTGAAGGTACAGTAATATGGGTTGTTTCTTGAATCCTAACTCCATCTGAGGTAGGATGATCATATATGGTATTGTGATTCGGGAGGATGAGTAAATGACAACACATGCTTCAAATCCTAAATGTGGTCTCAGGGAGGGGTATGATGTGTGGCTGCAGAAAAAATGGAGTTATTTGTGATGGCTTTCATTGAAGGTGTACAATTCTAAAGAACACTACAAGTTGCATATATAGTATGGAAAGGAATGTTGTTTGTTGATGGCAAGAAACTATCCCTACTGCTTTAGTTTCATTTTAGAATCCTCTATGTTTCTATGAAGTGGCCACTTACCTTTCTCCCTCTTTTTATTTGTCGTGTTCACCTGAGCATACACGTTACTGGGGTCCTCTACTAAGATGGCCTTTTTCTTGGGCTTGACCACTGCAGCATACTCGGCAACTGTTGTACTTTTACTGGTTGATGGACCAAATCTTGGACCTGATGTTACATACATAGGATTGTCCACCAACCCTATTGAAATACACAAAAATATGTTTCTGTGTGGTCTGTCTAACTTAATTTAGAACTCAATGCAGAGTACATGCCTTTAGTCACCAATTTTGCATTGGAGACAGACCATTGAAGTTTTTCAAATTTGGTCCTTAATAATAATAATAATAATAATAATAATAATAACAATAATAATAATAATAACAATAATAATAATAATAATATTTACCTTATGTAGAAGAAAACAAATCTAAAAATTATAAAAACCATACATACATATATATTGTAGAGCATAGTAACATATACAAAACTGAAGACATCAACCATGACCAGGTAAAATCTAAAGAAAAAACCCAACATGCACTTGATACTTTGTGGCCTTTAGGGATACTTATTTTTCTTTACTGGTAGGCTTTCCCAATGTATAAACAATCAATAATGACTTTCTTGAGGGATTAAGATGTTTAGCATTTCTTACCTTTATTTTGTGAAATTTTAGAGTCTAAATTAGGAAGTGTTCCTAATGATATGGGAGGCATTACACAAGAAAATAAGACACATTGTGTAGTACACTTGCTTAAGTAATTACCTTGAATCCACAATAATTTGATGCAATCCCAATTTATCAAGACTATAACCTGTTATCAGATCAAAAAAAAAAAAAAAACTCAGAGTTTGTAAATTATCACTTGAATGTGAACAACATTAATATGTTCCTATGGTACTTTATATGATGACTTTCTTACCCATACAAGCAAAGTGTTCATTTTAGAGTTTACTTTGCATAGGTCAGTTGACTCCTCACATACAATTTTAATTGGTCAGTTTGCGTTCACCATGGACCACCATTTTGTACAGTATTATACCAGTGTACACGATTTATGTAAAATAAACAGAATTAATATATGAACTGTTTTTGTTCTTATTTGTATCGCATTATATTGGATTTTCATTGCTACTTGAAATGTTAAATACTGGCTCAGCCTATGTGGGAGAGAGAAAATCAGTATCAAAAGTAAACCATCACTAATTATTTTCTTCTAATATTCTTTTTCTTTAATGGATATCTTGTGCTTTAATTTAAGTTGTAATTCAAGATGTAAATGACAAACTTACTGGCTTCTTTGAAATGTATCGATCAACCCTGCCCCCCCCCCTTCTACTCCTGCAACAAAAAAATAAAAAATAAAAAAAAGCTTTGGAGGAGATACATTGTATTAATGAGTATACAACAGTCATTTTATTTTCATGCTGGAAGAACAACATAGATCTCATCCTATTGTTTTTAAATTCTTCTGTTCATTATTTTTTGAAGGAGAAACAATGCTGACATCACTCATCAGGGTGCAAAAAAGTCAATCCATTAAATAAAACAGTGTTTCAAGCAGATCTGAAAGGAAAATAAAAAAAGATACTTGGAACCCCATCCTGTGCTTGAATGGTTGAAGTTTACTTTGTTAAAGGAAAGCAATGTTTTTGGCCATAATGATGTAGAGATACACTGGCATGTGCAGCTCACTGCCTGGTACATCTAGAAGTGATGTTCAATTCATGCAATGTATCGTTATGTATGTTATCAGTTCAATGACATCAGATTAGTTTAAAAATAATTGTGATCATAGAGTTTATGCACATTATTTTTTTAATAAATTTTTTCCGACATTCGTGATACGTATAGAATTACCAACAACCCTTATGGGAAGAAAAAAAAAACTATACATGTCTTATAGTCACTGATATTCATTACTTATAATGAGCTTATAAGTGACTACCGTATTTAGCTGTGTATAACGAGGACGTTTTTAACCTAATTTTCTTATGTTCAGGAGGGGTGCACATTTTACAGAAGAACTAAAGAAAACAACTTTTTTCCAGGTCGATCTGACGAAAAGATGATGGCACTATAGCTGCCGACACGTGTTACATTAACTCGTTGTGAAATATAAAATCCGTTGCATGTTGTATTGTAACTAAATTGTTGACCGGCACTAGCCTTATTAAAGAAATACATAATGCTTACAAACCTTGATAACCTTGGTCTTTGATTGCTTATGCTAATAAACTTGTTTCATTGCACATCACTGTGTAGCCTTTTGTTCTGTGCCTCGACCAGAAATACATGTACATTATGGCTGGTAACTTGATGTTTTAAGGCTGTGCAAAGTACTGTATTGCAGCAGAACAAATATTATGATTACAGTACCTGTGCCGTAAATGTTCAGTATTCGATATTTATTTATTCTTGGTTGAATTGAAATATAATATTTAGAATTCAAGCAGTGTTAATGTTCTCATCACAGGCAACTTTTAGGGACATACTTTTGTGACTACTGTTAGTCTGTTACGGTAACACTGACACATAGTAAAATAAAAAAAATCAATTAATGAATGAAGTCTGAAAACATTTTTTTTTTCTTTAGAAAAAGAACTTGGTTCTTATTTTCATTTCACATCTTAAATCATAGTAATTAATATATTTTTGCGACAATACAGTGATCAATGCTTCAATGACTCTAAAGCTTTGATGTGCTCAACATAGTTACAATACTCTGTCTAGGTACATTTGCAATGTATTTACTTTTCTTCGAAAAATAAGCCTGTTTCTTTGTTTTATTTCTCATCTTATACCTCATTATTTGATCCTTCTTTGTTACAATTAAGTGAGCAATATTGAATTGACTCAGCGTGATTTTTTAAAGATAATCAGTGCCGGCAAAAGTTCTTATGTGCCAAACACAATTACGATGCTTTGTCTTGGTAAATGATATCTTCGGCACTGAGATATACTGTACAGGTGTCACGATAGTCCAAATAAGTATAAATACTGGACCTGAACTTTCATACTGCATCTAGTGTTTGATCTTGAAATGATGACAGACGAGGACATACAGCGACTTTTCGAGCGTGATGATAACGAAGAGGAATTTGATGAAATAGAGTGAACTCCATCAACAAGACGAACCTTAAAACGTTATTTTTAAGGGCCAACCATAAAATCGGAAAGATATAGCTCAAAGTTTGCCACTTTCTTCCCCGCTCATTCTGGGTCAAAACACGGGGTGCGAGTTATACATCACTGTGCTATCCACACCAAAATACGGTATTCACTTTACTTATAGGTCACTTATAAGTGACATATAGGCGGAGGATTAGGATTTTGTATGCAGATTAGGCATTTCACTTATAAATGAAGTATATATCACTTATTTTGAGTGAAATGTAAGTCATTCACTTAATACACTTATACGCGAGATAAGAGCAAATTCCCGCTAAATTCAATGAATTCATACACACACCCCAAACAGGAAGTTGTGTCCTTATATAAGTACAAGTCATCAATTTCATAGAATGTATGACATGTAAATGGCTGCCTATAAGTTCTGATCTTATAGAAATATCATACATTTCAATTTAAATGACAATTTGTGAAATTATTTCAACACATTAGATCGCTTCTTTGAATTGCCACATCTGAAACGGCTTGCTCAATATCAAACTTTTAGCTGAAATAAAACAAAACAGTGATAACCATAAACATAATTTATTCCCCAATTAACAAACACAATTTTTCTTTTAAACATACGTTTCGGGCAGAATTCGTAATCTTCAAGTAGGTCCCTACAACAGAATTTGAAAGCAGGTTTCAACTCACGGGCATCTTACTTTCAGAATCCAATGGCCAAGTATAAATTATGATAGCATTCGTCCCGGAAATCTTTCGGGCTCCGCCTTTTTTGTTGTTGCCGTTTGAGCATCTTTTTGATGTCAAGTAATTTATCAGTATCCAACAATAAATTATTTTCTATGATTTCATTAGAATATATATAGTTCAATGTTTGGTGACAATAATATTATTTGAAATGAAATTATAGAAAATGATTTATTGTTGGATGCTGAAAATATCCTTGTTTACAAGGTGTGTCTGCAGTGTGTGGTTGTATATGCTCACTCATGTCTTGATTTTGCATTTCACACACACACATGCATTGCTTTATTCTAGATTTGATACGTAAGGTCCATCAAAGTTGAAAGTTTTATTTCAATGTTGTTTTGTTGTTTAGTTTAATCTTAAAATATAACATGATGAAACTCTCTTTTGTTGTTATTGTTGATACAACTCATTGAAATGTAAAAATCTGGTGGGAAGGTATGAATTTTGGAGAAATAAATCCTAGTAGCACCTTTGTTGAACTTTGATTGCATTTTGTAGTAAATCTTGGACTTGAGATTGCATTTTGCAGAACAATGTTAGTCAGAAAATGGCAATGTCAATGAACCTACAGTTCACTTATATTGATATCAGTGGTAACAAACAATTAATGATGAACAGAAGCACGACAGTCGACACATGATTCACAAAGCAAGACTGACGATGCACGACAGATACAGTACCATACCATAAGCTCACTGGCCTCGTGGACAAGAGAGCTAAAAATGAATGTTTATGCATAAAAAAGATCATAATTGTTGTCTGAGACCATTTGGAGCATGTGACTAAATATGGTGCATTGGTGAAATTTTACCAATAAATCAATTTCACTACAAAGTAAAATACTCAAACATTGCGATGATGTCAATGATCTTAATAGTCTGATAAATTATTGCAATCTATTAATTCTGTCAACAAATTGTGAAATCTGAAGCATATCGCTTTGTTCTGAACAACGAGTTTCAAATGCATGGTATAGCAAGAATTGGCAACATGATTCTTGAAGATTTTATTTGAAACACTAGCAAAAATTGTTTGGCCATAATTCAAATCACAATTAGAAGAATAAAAACATTGACAAAGGTTATAGTTTTCCTTGGTAAGTTGCCAGGTGCATGACTGACACGGCTACTGTAATTTCAAAAAGAGGTAGAACGTTTGGTGATAACTGGTCCTCAGCCAGCAACATTTTAGTACAGTTTGGATAAAATCAGTCTTTAATTTCCAACTTTCTTCCAACATGGGAGGTATACCACTTTCTTGTAGAGGTGATGCATTTGTGATGTATAATTGGACTTCTTGTTATTGCTGTGTTAGTGTTGTCATGTGTTTTCCGCAGCGTGTGTGTTGAACAGTTAGAGAGAAAGAGAGATAGAGAGAGAGAGAGAGAGAGAGAGAGAGAGAGAGAGAGAGAATATACTAATATTACAAGGGTGATTGTCAGTTGCAAATTATTAGATACATGGTTTATAAATCAATAAACATGATGTTAAAAATGAAGAACTATTATCCATAAATTCAATCTAATTTAGGATGTCTATGATCATTGAACAATAAAGCTTGTCACGTATTGTGAAGGATGTATGATGATACAAGTTCACGATGACAAATGATACATTATATCCTAGATCAATCTGTTGACCGAGTTTGTGAAATTTGATTCAATATCTTTGAGCATAGGACAACTCACACTAACTAATAAAGCAAATAAGGAAACATATCATTAATAGTGTTTGTATATTTTTCATATATATAGGAACTTATTTATTTCTATATTTCTTGTTTTCTTTACTCAGTTGCTGACATTTATAAAGATTTTAATTGAAAAAATTAAACCTTGTTTGAATTCTGTATAAATTATGTGTGAAGAAGAATGTATTTACTGCTCAATAAAATGTAGAATTCGTATCTGTTTTAATTAATATCCATCTTAATAAACATAGTATTCAAAACGTTTGTAAATACAAAAATGCACATGAACTCTGAGGAATTTAGACTCGAATAATAACGTATACATTCCAACCATTGTTGCTGGTGATATTTTCTGATGGGACATCACTGGAAGAGAAAAGGAGTTAATTCAGTTTGCCTCTGAGTACACGAATAGAGTCAACATGACACAGCCTTGTGATAATTAAACTGTGACCTATATATTGTTTATCTATTAGCCACAACTCTGCAAATTGGTACAGATATCTTAATGTTATGAGGATTAATATACTGAACACACAATTGAAGGCTGGATATTCCTTTTAACAGTGTTGTGTAATTTCATGGAGTCTATCAAGCTGATGAAGAGTGATACAACTTAACGCATTTCATTAAAATACTTATTATACTTATCCCCCTTGCTCTACAAGGCGCCTTAAGAACCTATCTCCACATTTTCCAAACTTAAGTTTATTCTGCTAGCACCAGACTATCACAAAGCATTTTGCAAAAGACTTTCATGTTGTCTTAAGGTAATCTCAGCAGCAGCTTATATTTGATCCACTATGAGAAAGCCACCGTTAAATTCATGATGTCAAAAGTCAGTTCACAAAGAAATTACCAGACGCAAGTTCATGAAATGGCATTCACTGACGGGATAAACATTAAAAACAAAAATATCTCTCATTCCACTGCATCTTAGGCGATGAAAGTTTCAAACCAAGGAACAAATGGGAAGGTTAAGCACCAATGGATGTCTTCTATCAAATTTCAAACGATAGTTTTATCTTGCATTGAGAAACAAGTACATCAAGGTAAGTAGCGAAATAACTCAAAACAATACTTCGGTATTGCTTTTGGTTTTTTTTTTTTTTTTTTTTTTTTTTTTGCAATGTGCAGGATAAATAAGTAACATTACTTTTCAAACAACTTTGATAGAGAAAAAGTAAATAAGAGGATGATGATGAAGATTTACCGAGTAGCAACAATGCATGGTTTAACTTTATCTGCGACCTAGTTAATGATACTCAGTTAAATTATCCGCGTGTTCGATTTCTGCTTGTTCTACTTCTTAAATAGACAAGTTCATACATACACAGATAGTATTAGTGATATCTTATTTTCTTTGTTTTATTTGTTACTATGAGAAGGCTAATGATCTAAGAAGTGGAATCTCATTTCACAAACCGGGTCAACAGATTGATCAAGGATAGAATGTGTCTTGCACGAGTTGTAAGGGAACTTGTTTTGGGTCATAAATCAATAAATGTATTTATTATACATCTTTAATAGCAATCATAAATACAATTTATCTATTTAAGTTCATGTATTAATAGAAAAAGATATGTTCAGAAGAAGGGAAGAATCTGTTTGGCAAAAACAAAATATTCCGCAGTATGAGATAACCCTAAAAGTCTTTCAATCCATGAAGAAAAAAAAAACTTTTGAAACCTCTTTTTTATATTCATGATACAATAGTCAAGTCCACTGCAGATGCCGGTATAACTGCAGTTGGGTTTGGTGTCAGTCATTACATCTATTATATGTATAATTACATGTACCGTACAAACTATAATAATCGACTCGATCCAATTTTTGCCCATCCCCCGCTAACTGTCGCAAAATCAGTCATTATTCGGTCAGCATTTTCTATTACTACAGCGTCTAACAAAGGCCCATCCACTCTCTTTTTAACCGCTGATGAGACGAAAAGGGAAACGTTACATGTACTTTTCATATTACCTTTTCTTATTGCTTTCCATACATTTGACTTGTCTTTTTTCCTCCCAAACACTCTGTAGGTGCACTGAATTTCTAGACCACCACCTTTAAGAAATGTACCTATCGCTGACAATCATGGCTCATTGTGAACTACTAGACGGCTTTGATTTCTGAAACTGTACGTCTTTGAACATCAATGTCAACAATCTTCATAATATTACATTCTTATAACAAATGTACCGTTTTGGTCCGTTTCTATCTGTTTTGGTCCCTTTGGGTTTGGTATACCATTTCACAACTTCCTGATTCATGTGGCTTAATAGCAAGATGGTGAATGACTGATCTAAATGGCTTCAGACTGCAATTAGCTCACCTTGAGGTTGACCAAAATTAGGAAGATATTCCCAAAAAATAGTACCATGTTTAAAGGTGTGTTTTACAACTGACCTGTTTTTAAATGTTACAAGCCATGTTGATAACAAAAGGGTAAAATTCAAAGTTAACAAAACTGTACAGATTGTTAAAATAAATGCTGGCTGATTCAGACCATGTTTGCTTTGCACCAAATGCCAGGCTGATTCGGACCATGTGAAATATTATAAGAAAAACAATGGAACACACATACTTAATTTATTTTAATAGTTGTTTTTGCAAACGTACCGAGAGAATGTAAAAGGTTGACTTTCAGCTCTTAAATTTACATAAGATCTTCGTAAATTCCAAGCTCTAGTCAGAGTAAAATAGATGCAAGCTATCGCATTTAGATTTTTAAAAACCAAAATAGCTTTTCAATGTTTACAACAAAGAAAACTTTAAGTTATTCTTTGAATTAATATCTTTCAGAAACATTTGGAAACGTTTCATAAATCAAGTCAGTTTGGCCGTCTTTCAACACTAACAAACAGTAATGTATCTAAATTGACACACGACTTGTGTTGATTTCTCATGCAAATCGTGTTTACTTCGTATTATATTTACCAAATAAATATTGTTTAAAGAGTTATTGATGAGTAACACAACATTAAAACTTCCTTTACTTTTGTCATTTAATATTTATCATGCGAGTAAAATTTTCAACCAGTAAATCAACTTATTTTATTTTTATTATAACCTTTGAAAATGTTGCAAATATCAATGAACGTAATATTTCATTTTAAGCACATATTAAACCCATTACAAGTTTGATTTCATTAACACATATATAATATAATAACATATGTAACCAAAGATCACAAAGCTATTTAAAGTCAGTGTTATATTTTGTGTTGTAGAATGGTATTAAATTCAGTAAATTGGAAAATGAAAACAAAGTGCTTTAAATAAAATGGCATTAATCAAATAGGTTTTGCAAATTGATGCAGGGCGGAGCAATTCCCATAGCCCGACGTCCTGGACTATTCATTTTCGAAGTCGGACAAGACAATGTTCCAAGCCACTATTCCATGACAAGTGTTTTTTTCCTATTTTAAAAAAGCCAGGCAAGTCCGTATTTTCGTGCTTTAATCACTATATCTGCCTCTATTTGGCCAATCATGCCCTCTGGACATACTGAATACTTGATTCTATCCCTCTCCATGTATACATTTACATCCTGTATAACACCTACAGGTGGTCAGTGATAACTGTCACCTATGCACACATTCTGTTACCGCGTGACTGCATATTGGGCTAAGCGACCAAATTATCGGCAAATCAAAACACGTCAAACAAAACAAAGCCGGTATGATTAATTAGCAGTGTTTTAAGTGGCTTTTTTGCACTGTGTTTACTCAAACCAGATTCCCACGAGCGGCTCAATCTGATTTTAATCCAGCGAGTCAGTGTAATTAAATTAATGTAAGGTATTTTACTGACACCAGTGTAAATTACCTTTATGAACTGATTATATGACAGTAATGATTCTTTAATTTATAATTGATTATACAAAGGATTAACTTCCACGTGCGAGATTGCGTTTGAAGCGAAACAATTACACTAATTACTGAGCTGTCTCTGATCGTATTTAAAATAGAAAATGTATGTTATGATCACTTTATAAGTACTTGTCAAGCAAGCTGATATTTACTCTGTGGATAAAATGAACTTGCTAAATTATTTTCACAAGGAAGGTAATAAGGACGGTTCGAAGAAGGAAAATATTTGTGAAAGTGGAGGGATAAAACGTAAGATTGCTACTGAGTGTGAGGTAGTCATTTCTTCAAAGAGATATAAGCCAGAATCCGTAGTAGCAAAAAATGTAAAATATGAAACTACTAAGAGACAGAGAAATTTGATGCCGCATTGGGTTGTTATCCTTGGCCTGAATATATTGACTCTGAAGGAAAGATGTTTTACAGTTATTGCAAACAATATCCAAAACTAGCACAGGTTGAAAATTAAACCAGTGTATTTGTCAGTGGAACAGACAAATTCAGGATTGAACCAATCAAGTATCATGACGTTTCTGGACCCCACAAGGCCTGTGCAGCACAATATATGCATGACATTAGCCAGCATGTGCAGAAAATCAGTGAAGTTAGAGTTGCCGACACTCCATTTGGAAAGGCCCTTTCAAAGCAAAATGAGACTGAAATGAAACAAATGAGAGCTCACTTTAACACAGCCTACACCCTAGCCCATTATGGAAAACCATTCTTAATCATTTTGAAGTGATTTTCAAACATTAAGACCATCATGCCATTCATGAGCAGTATTTATAGTTCAAAGCATAGATGAGGGCATACAAGTAGTCACCAGATCCACCTGTTGAAATTCTTGGAACACTATTAGTGAATAATCCACCTTGCTTCAGTCTGTTATGCAAACTATTAGAAATCATGTTTGTTATAAACTCCTCCACTGCTGAGTGTGAGCGAGGATTTAGTTCAATGAACGTAATCAAGTCTTCATTAAGGAATCCTTAATTCAAGAGAGTTTACGCATTCTAATGAACATTTCAGCAAATGGACCAGAGCTTGAGGACTTTAACCCAGACACAACCATAAACTGCTGTGGCAGGTGGAAGACATGTACATGGTACCTTTGTTTCAAATCCAGCAGCTAAAACATGTACCTGAAGTAGCCAAATGTATATCAACCAATGTTTTTGAAACATTAAATTCTTTTAAGAAATAATTATGTTGTATATTATTTTATTTGTTCTTTTTATGGATTAATTGCATATATCTCATCAAATCTTGGCAAGTGATAACAGTTTTGGGACGAGTGAATAGTAAGGTGGGACAAGTGAAAAATAAGCTGGGACAAGTGAATTTTCTGAAACCACTTGTCCTGGACGAGTGGCTGAAAAAAATTCCACAGCCCTGCATCTGATTGTAAAATTATCTCACTATTATTGTTTGCAATTAAATTAAGAGTGTACTGCAATTAAATTAAGGGTGTGCTGATCAAACAAAGTATTAAACAGACGGCGAATATGATTAAATAATTATAGCAGCATTGATCAAACAGTCATTCTTTTAAACACGGGGAAGACACGCTTTCGTCATATTTCTCAAAATCTTTCAAGAGAGATAACATCACCATTTTGTCACATTATCATTTTCTTTCTTACGTTTAGTATGAGGTCCACAAGATTAGCAGAATATAAACGTGTGATAATGTATTGAATTAAATCATATATTTGGCAGGACCCCAGTTTAATTTTGTTTACTATTTAGGTGTTATTTTGCACCAGTAATATATAGTACAATGTACAGTATAAAGATATATTCTACATAAATCTAATAAAAACATTAACATATTCAGACCAACATATATATATATATATATATATATATATATATATATATATATATATATATATATATATATATATATACAGGGTTCTCAATATATCTCAAAACTGAAGAGTCATTTGTACTTGACACCAAAATCTCAAGAGTCAAAATGAAAATCTCAAGAGTCAAAACTTAAATATCAAGAGTCATTTGTTTTTGAGTCATGATGTCATAGCTGGGATTGTTCGTTATTCGTGAAGCAAACTGATGCTTAAGGTTTCTTACAACTTTAGGAGATTTATTCTCCTTCGCCTAAGAATTGTTACTAACTTTCTGTTTCTTTGGAGTCTGAGGGTCAGAATGATCATCACCGGCAGGTCGTTTCTGAGACCTAGACAGGAAATAAAATATACTTCTTTGAGCCATTGTGATTACGGTAATTAATACAAGCCAGTGTATGACAATTCAATGAAGAAGGAAGAGGTGTATATCTCGTAGTTCAGTGCAAAGATTAAAAAAAAAAAAAAAAAAAAAAAAATCCAAGACCATTTTAAGTTTCATTCACAAGATCACTGACTGATTACCACTGATGATATTAATTGTGATTATTAAATTTCACACTTAACAGTCTCTCAATAGTTTTCAGGTCCAGATTTATACTTGACTAATTTTATTTTGCGAAGAATAGAGAATGTCTTTTCTGTATCAGCATAAGAATGTGACCATGACAAAACAACCACACTCAGCCTGCAAGAAAGTTCAAACTTCAACTTTCCTGTTACTGGGTTTTAAGGTTGCTGACTGCTGTCCAATATATTTATCTAAGCTAAGTTCATCCAGAGAAGAAAGTGTCTCAGTTGGACACGAGATATATTCCCGAGTTTCATATTTCCCAGCCTTTTTTTTGAAATGAATGAATTAAACTAAAACATATATCAACTGCCCTTAAATATTCATCTAAAAGCATCTTCTGCAACGCAAGAACAATTAAACAATAAAAAAATCAAAATTCTTACTCAAGAGCTTCCTCCGAAATCATTTGTTTGGTCAGTCTCTCCATTTTATCTCACCTCTGCCAAAGGTCAGCTGATTTTTAATAAAAGGCTTGAAAACCATCATGGAGAACCTTTGATCCCTTTATTACTTATAACACTTCATAAAACATCCCGCATTTGGCCTTAAACTCTCCAGATTATAACAGTACGGTAATCAGTTAACAGTTTGCTGCATACACATATTAGCCTTCGTAATCTGATTACCGGTATAACATTTCCGGTCCCCAGTAAATAGAACGCACAAATATAAAAATTATCTTCTCTTAAAATATAATAATAATAATAATAATACTAATAATAATCTTTTTTTTTCAAAATCGATAGATTTCAACTATAAACCGGTATGTGGAGTAGACGGCTTTAAAGTGGTATTTTTGTCCTACCACTGGGGAATCACATGTCTGTTGATGGGCAATCAAACAAATACTCCTATTTGATTCAAAAGTTAATCCAATCAAGTCATAACTTATTCCCTCTTCCTCTATCATAAACGTCAAAGATAATCCCAAAACAATCTAACCTTGATTCAATTATGCCCACATAAGCGTGATATCAGTGACTGTTAGCTCTGTCCAGTTCATATTGATTTTGCATAGGGGCCGATAAGGTGCAAACAGGAGTCTAGCTAATGTCGATCACTGGCGCATACACTCAATTTGTTATGGACAGCGTGCGCTCAGTTGGACTTTATGACAGAGGCTAATGAAGAGTAATTAAGACTGATGCTCCAGCCCAAATCAACGCGTGTCATAAAAATGCACAGGTTGGAAATTCCATGCGTCAGAAATGGGTAAAATTTAAATTCCACGAGTCAAAACCCGAGGGTGCACGTCTATTGAGAATCATATATATATATATATATATATATATATATATATATATATATATATATATATATATATATATATATATATATATATGTATATACGAAAAAAAGTTATTGCATGACCATGTTTTAACGATTTTTTTCAGTGTTAGTAATTGTAATAATTCTCAATAAAATAAAGTTAACTATTTTAGTTTTGCACAATGGTGAATATGAGCTGCCTATTAAATTGGCAATGCAAGATAAATAGTCTTAAATTATTTCATTTTATTTGTATACAGAACAATGCCATTATCTCACGTACAATCGGGGTTTTGTTTCCTTAAATGAAGTTTTGAACTGCTCAACGTATCTGGAAAATAATGAAAAATATCACATTCTAAACAATTATGAATGTCACATTTAAATATGTGACAAAACTTAATAATATTTCACATGATTTGAATCAGCCCATAATATAATCCGAATCATGCTCACTTTTGGTCCGAATCAGCTTGTAATCTGGTCCGAATCAGCCACGGTCTGAATCAGCCTACACCCATTAAAATTGCCCACTCTGCAGTGAATACATTCATATGTAAAATTTAACTGCTCAGTATGAATCTAAATTTGATATTTGACATTCCTACTCACTTCTCATAGCCTCATTTTTAATATTCAATCCCTTACATGTTAGAATGGGGCCTATTACACTGAAAATGCACGAAAACGTCAAGTTGATTTTGTACATGGGGGACATTTACACTGTTTTGTTTCTTCAGATTAAAGCAGTTAAATTATGTGATAATCACGGTGTGACATACTAGTAACAAAAATCTGCTTATATTCCTTACAACAATTGTTTATTAACACAATTACATGGAAGTTAACGAGAGAATGGAGATGAAAAATGTATAGTACAATGCACTGTTTACTAAGCATTTGTAACTATCAGAAAATGATATGTCAAAAATGTACCCTTCCATTTACCTTTTCAACTTAGATGTAGAAAAAACAAGAAGATGAAGCAGGTCTGACATAAAAGACATAACATTTTAATGTATGTTTTGGTTTAGATTGCCACAGGATGGCTTTGTTGTTGCTGATACTGTATATCACATTAGCATAAACCCATTGACGTATAATTATTTGATTGGTGCTCTTAAATTTATACCAGAAATGTTCAGATTTTAAAAATTTAACCTTGTACAGTTTAACTTAAAAGGTATACACATTTACATGTCCTACATGAAAAAAAATGTTCTTTCTTAATTATAATGCACAGCTTTAGAATTTTATCTGTCCTCAGATTTAGTTGAGACTGTAGGACCCAAGCGTACTTCTCTGTAATATTACCGGCACTGATTAGGCTATATGCACTTTAAATATCCAGCAATGTTATTTCCATGTTGAATTAGCTTCTTTCTAGTAATATGTCTGAGTTTGCTACTTTGCCACACAAGCACTAGATATTATGTTATGTACCCAATGTTGCACAACATGATTAGACTTCCCCTTCCCACTCCATCACCATCACAAACTTTATAACAGATGGTGCTCTTCATTACTTATTGAACATACAAATGTTTTACTCTAGCATATATACTCCTGGAAGCCTCACATATTTCGAGGAAGAATAGTCACTTTAATAAAATGTTCACTGTTTCACATTTCTTACTGTCACTATGTAAACTGTTATTTCTTTTTGTATATGGTTGTATATTTCATTGAAAAATGTCCATATCTAGAATATTTCACTTAATTTACCTGCATTGTAGTGATATCTAGGATTATAGAAATAAGCGCTATATATCTTCATAAGTCTGGTCTGGTATCGGGACGAGGCGTATATTTTGGATTAGCATGAATGCTCCCTAGCAGTCAGGTGGTGGTGGCAAATCCCCACCAGGACATGTCCAATTTAACCGGAAATATTCACCAAGATTAATTCATACCACCAGAATGAGATATTGCTCAGGCCATTATAACATAGATCAGCACAGCCGCTCACAGTGGTAAAGCTACCATGAAACTATATTTTCCTATTATAGGAACACCTTTATGTTGTTGACACTGGAATGCTTTGCAATTCTGCTATGAAACATGGTGCTGGTCTCATCACTATGGGTAATGTCAGTGTGCTATTTTCTTTCCTAACAAGTGGCTGAGTACCTGACACAAAAAACCTGCAACATAGCACTTGTCAGTCTTTCTTTAGTGTGTACACCTACAGTGCTCAAAAAAATTTTTTCAGACACGGGCCGAGGGCTGGTACCATAACTTTAAAAACAAAACATCACAAGTCCTGACCCAAATTTCGCAAGCTCTGATTCCAATTTAATGTGCCCAATAGGGACCTATTTGTTTTTACTATTAGTTTTCACCCAACGTTGCAATTGCTGTGCATTAAATATGAAAATAAATAAATAAAATCATATTAAATTGACTTGTGTGTTTAGTCAGATCTCAAAATAATTCAAGTAAAGCAATGGTTTCCTCCAGATCCTGATGTCAATCATTGTCCAATTGCACTATCAATGTCCTCCTTACACAGCAGTGTCGATGTTCGTTAGCATCTGAAGCATGTCTTGCATTATAAGGTTTCCCTTTGCACTTGTGATGTTGTTCAAAGGTGCCGCTTAATATGTTTAACCAGTGTTGTATTACTTACTCAAGTCTTTCTGTTGAAATCATTTTTGGATCGGTCTTTCCTGATCTGAAATTCGAGAGCCCCAGGCTTCAGGCTATTAGAGTTTTTCAGCACTGACCTACAAACCTTTAAAGAGGCATTTTGAAAATCACTCTAAGTTATCATGCTTCACTATCCATGGACCAAATGTTATAAGCTGCACAGGCCCAAGCTACCATTTGTCTTAAAAATAAATAACTGGTTAACTTTGCTGTCTAAAATTTTGCAGGTCTGTGTTCTTTTTTGTTTTTGTTCTGCAAATTTAATTTCTAACTTTTATAAGTTTTTTAATATTTAAACTTTTATTTAAATTCTACACAAATTATATTTATCAGTCTTTTTCCATTCATTTTCAGATATAAAATATCTTACATAGAAAATAACTTGCACTGTAATTAACTTTTTAAAGCTTTGAAAAATGCATATAAGTAAGGAAGATAAGCAATTTAATTTCACGGTCTTAAAAGTATCTGGTCCAAAATTGCAGCTTGGTGAACTCAAACACTACACAATCTGTAACAGCTTTCAAACTCATAGTTTGCAATGAAATTAATACGATTTGCTAAATGAAGCTGAAACATGCTTAGCATGCAAATAGAAGAGTTGGACTAAAATTGGCCACAAAATGTGGAACCACAATTCCTCAATTAGCTCCCTTCAATGCTGGCCAAAATGAGGAAGATATTCAGAAAACATAGTGCCATGTTCAATGGTGCGTTTCACATCTGACTTATTTATAAATGTTACAAGCTACATTGATAATAAAATGGTAGACTTCAAAGTTTATAAAGCTGTATAGACTGTAACAATTGCGTGCTCTGCATTGAAGATAGTGATATGTAAAATGTCACCTAACTGCATGTCAGTCAAGCAACTTTGTCCCCTTGAGTCATTTTGTTTACCGGAATAATACACAAAAACGAAGTGGTCGACCCATGATGAAACTTTCAGGATTTTATGCACTTAAGGTGAGTTAGAATGTGCATTAAGTTGCAAAGGTCAATCAGTTACAGTAATAAATGCACAATAATGATTGGTTATACATAACAAAGAAGGAAAATAATTGTGGTCTGAGGCCAAATATGCAAATTCACTGTAAATAATATAAATAAATTCTATATTAGATTGAAAATGGTTGCAAATTTCCAGCAACATGATTCATGGTATACTAAACATTAGTGCCAAAGATTGATTTAAATATTGATTATGATGTTTCCAATTTATATCTGAGCATGGGTACATACATTATTAGCCCACCACACTCTTTAAAATTGTATTGTATTGTAACAATTGCTTAGACGATTATGATAATTGTTGCAGTATTTTGACAAATTAATTCTCGCTAGCACTAGAATTTGCATATACATGTATTTGTGTTTACATAAAAATCTGTGTGACATCTGCCCTTAAAGGTAGACCTGAATGCTATATACTACACTCAGTAATTCCAATTAGACATTTCACATTCACTGCATATAATTGATGACCATTCATTCACTGCATCAGGAGCTATGGCTGTTTAACTAGCACCAAAATGAAACTTATATGGAAAAAACCTAGTGACTTTTTTAAGCATCCCGATATTCATCTGTGAGCTTGTGACATCATTGGAGAACTGTGCACAATATGCATATTAGTCAACGACAGTACCAATACAAACTTGCTTTTTCTTTTGCAAACTTGCTTTTTCTTTTGCAAAATGTTCTTCCAAAAATAAATGATGTGCGAACCTTTTGTACAATTGTAATAGCCACACCAAATAAAGAACCAATCATCTGTATGTTGATTACATATTTGGACAAAAAAAATTAATTTCAAAAGAGACTTGGATATTGAATACATATGTGTTTAGAAAAAGGTTTGTCTGATTCTACACACAACTTCAAGTTGCAGTTATCGCCAATGTCAGAAATTGAGTGTGCATTCCTAATTCGTTTTAAAGAACGTAGTCTAACAATTTTACATCATGATAATGGACAAACCATTTATTTGTCAGGGGTGTTTGGGGTTTTTTTTAAAGAAAATGTTCGCCCCCAATTATCTTGAAACGAATATTCTTCCTCTAATTTTTAGAGAAAAAAAACCTAATTATATTTGTTTAAACAAATATATATCATGAGGCAAATGACACTCTACTAGGTGAAAAAAATTTCCAGGACTTCAAGATCAGACGATTTCTTCTTCTTAACCGCTGAGTTGACATACTTGATGTCATATTGGGAAAAGTTTCATTTAGGACCAAGTAGACATCATTAGAAGTCTTTTGGTGAAAACCCCATGTCAATATGACCATCCAGTCAGGGGGAATAGTGGTAGCAAAATGTTCAAAACAGCCATCATGGCACCCATATTGGATATACAATTGGCACCATTTTCATTTAGGACCAACTTGGTATCATAAGAAGTCTACTGGTGAAAACCCCATGTTGATATAGCTGTCCATTTGGGAGACGTAGAGATAATATTTTCAAGACTGCCACCATAGCAGCCATATTGGATATACAATTGGCACCATTTTCATTTAGGATTAACTAGGTATCATGAGAAGTCTACTGGTACATACCCCATGTTGATATAGCTGTCCATTTAGGAGGAGTAGAGATAACATTTTCAAGATGGTCACCATAGCAGCCAAACTGAGGGTCGGTTTGCATAATTTTCATTTCGAACGAACTAGACAATATAAAAAGTTTTCTGATAAAAACCCCATGTCAAAATGACTTACCATTTATGAGTAATGATAAAAAGATTTTCAAGACGGTCATCACTGTGGCCATATTGGACATCAGATCAGCACCATTTTAATTTAGGATCAACCAGACATTATAAGAAGTATTCTGGTGAAAACCTCATGTTGATAAGAGTAACAATAAGAAAATTTTTATAATGGCTGCCATGGTAGCCATATTGGATATTAGATTCATACCATTTACATTTAGGATAAACTAAGTATCATGAGAAGTCTTCTGGTTGAAGCACAAAGTTGATATAACCAGCCATTTTGGAGAAGAAGCGATAAGAAGATTATCCAGATGACCACTGTGTCAGCCACATTGGATATCAGATTGCACCATTTTCATTTACGATTAACTAGACATCATAAGCAGTCTTTCAGTGAAAACCCCATACTGATATGATCGTTCATTCAGAAGAATTACTGATAACAAAATTTTGATTTAGCTACTGTGGTGGCCTTATTGGATCAGCAACATTTTCATTTAGGACCAACTAGACATCATTATAAGTCTTTTAGTAAAAACACCATGTTAATACAACCATCCATCCAGGAGAAATAGCAATTCAAATATTATTAAGATGGCCGCTGTGGCAGCCATGCTAGATGTGCGAGCAGCATTATAAGGCGTTTTCTGATGAAAACCCCATGTCAATATGACTTTTCATTCAGAAGGAATAGCAATAACAAGATGTTCAAGATGACTGCTGTGGCTTCCATATTGGACATCAGATTGGCACCATTTTCATTTAGAACCAACTGAACATAATAAGAAGTCCCATGAAAACCCCGTGTTAGTATAACCACCCAGTCAGGAGGAGTAGCAATAACAACATTTCAACATTTAGACATCAAATCAGGATCATCTTCATTTAGGATCAAGTAGATATCATAAGAAGTCACCTGGTGAAGAGGAGTATCTATAACAAGATTTTCACAATGGCTGCTGTGGTGGCACCGTTTTCATATACGACCATCTAGACATCATAAGAATTCTTCTAGTGAAAATCCCATGTTGATATGACTGTCTGGTGAGGAGGAGAAGCAATAACAATATTTTCAAGATGGCCACTGTGGTAACCCTACTGGATGTCCGAGCAACATCATTTTCATACAGGACCAACTAGACCAGCATCGGCAACCTTTTAGAACTGCTGTGCTAGGTCTGCCCAATTGTATATTGCTGTGTCGAGTGCTGCATGCCATGAGACAAATCATATTCCAAGGACTTGGCACTTTCCAAAGAATCTGGCATGCAACCGTTGGCACGTATGCCATAGGTTCCTGAAACCTGAAGTAGACCATGGGATGAATATGTGTGCAAAGTTTTAAGGCATTCCTCCAAATAGTTTAGGAGGAGTAGCAATAACAAACTTGTCGTAGTGGATGGATGGATGACACACAGATGACAGACCATCCCAATAAACTCTTCTGGTCTATGACCAGTAGCTAAAAAAATAAACCTGTTTCGAAAGAAAATCCCAGGCCTTCCGCAACCCCAAAAATTAAATGATCAGTCCATAAGTGGAAAGTATATATCACTGACACTGACACTTCTAGGAACCTTACGGTTTTAAATTATTCAAAGAAATTTGAACGTATGCAATGACTTGACAAGAGACACAGCTTTCTCTTTAATGACATACATTTATTCCATTGTTACAATGGAAAAGTAATCCAATGATATATGAACAGATAGATTTCAAATAAGCACCACTGCTATTAAAATAAAGAAAAGAACAGAAAACACTTTGAATTTACAGCAATATGCGAACCAGATGGGAAAGGTGTCATTTATATTACATGAAGCCATATGACTCGGAGTGTTGTATTTAATGATCCTAATGTAAGCCCAGCAATTTGCAGCAGAAATTTAATAATCATTACAACTGATAAGTGATAATTCAGATCCCTGCTTGGAAAAGATGCTATTTATATTACAAGGAGCCATCTGATTTGGAGTGTCATATTTAATAGCCTCAATTGTAACCCAGCAATTAACAGCAGATGTTTGATAACTGTTTGCATTTTTTCCATAAAAACTGAATTTACATTATTGCTGAAATGAATAATAATGTGTCTGATCTCTCTCTCTCTTGGTCCAGGGACATGGACCATCCTACACCTGAAATTGTCAATGATTACCCAGAAAAGAGGTGGGAGGGGGAAGATGCATGCACCCACTTCTTTGGCACCTGACTTTAATCTCCTTTGTTATTTATTCCTCCTTTTCTGTAACTTGGTATACTGAAGCACATTTTTCAGCGACTGCTCTCAACCTACTCTCTCATTTTTGTGAATTTAACATGTTTTGCTTTTTCAAATATCTGTGTTAATATATTGATATACGTGTAACTATGAACATCTTCACTGACGATGCATGACCTTATCACCTATGCAAATTTTGTTTCCAACTGCCCCATCTGTCTATGCTGAGCTGTTTCAGAACAACATGGACTTTTTGAGCTGAATCCATATAACTGCTGCAAAACTAGTATTTATGTTAAGATTGGGGTGCAATTGTAAAAATAATGCATAGATGCTAATATGCAAAAAGTGCGTGAAATTGATGTGTGTTCATATATACCCTAGCAACGAAATAGAGAAATAGGGTGGACAAAAACATTTCTTTAAAAAAACGAATATAATTTATACGTCTCTATCAAATATAAGTATCCAGATGTGTATATGGATAGTGAATTTTTGTCTACATATCAATTATATCCTCAGTTTATTATTTTGATGTCTAAGCTGGATAATTACAGTTTTAATTTCTAATATGTCCATACATTTCCGAACAATATTTATGTATTGTTTATTAACTACAACTCATCTCCAAATGAAATATGACTTTTTATTACTTATATTTGAATAAATAAGGAAACAATGCTACTCACACAGAAAATGATAAATAATTTTAGAATTTACTATGGTTGATATGGCGAACAGAAATATAGTCTTACACATGATGAAAGGAGCAAAACAACCCAGTACTACCAGGGATAAGGGACAATCTATGTATGGCAGACACATCTGTGCAAGACATTGTTTGACCAATAAATTACAGGCAGAACATCCTGAAAACTCTCCGGCGTGCCTACCAAGAGCGAAATCCATTGCACTTGCTTTAAGCACTCATATGTTTCATCTTAAATGACACGAAGAGAAAAGAGATATACATTTGAAATCATCCAGCAGTAGTATTTGCCTCTCCAACTGTGCAGGTCTGTATTAAACTCTATAAATAATCATATACATTGTCTTGACCTAACAAATGCATCTTATGATAGTTTCACTTTAGCCATTGCATATTCTGGAAATGATGCCAGGAATCATTTTACTGTCAGAATTGTCAAATTCAAGTGACCCTCCAAAAAGGCAAAAATGTTAAATCATACAGAAGCAACTGAATTTCATAAAGATACAGAGGTTTATTTACAAATGGAGTCCAATGTGGAGTAGCCCTTTCTGTTGTGATGTTGTTATTTCACCTCTAAATTATGTTCTCAAAAAAAGACTAAAATGAAGGGAGGATTATTGTTGACTTAAGTTATCCATAGAATAGATTCAATCAATAGTAACACTGACATGGATGTATACTCAGAAGATGTTAGTTTGGTTTCACCTTCAGTTGATGACTTGAGTAGGGCTGCTAACTTTTCAAAAGGGACCTCAAAAGACCATACAGACAATTCACCACTGATCAAGTAATATTCTCTTAGTGGGTTTTGTTGAAAAGATCATATTAATATATAATTTTTACACTGGGTTTGAGACCAACTGTACATATCTGTCATGGGGTCACAAACACAGTTTAGATTATTCAATTAGAAAAGGAGTTTTTATAGTCATATACTTGGATGATTTTAAAAAAATGGGTTGGTATTCAATACAGAAATGAAGTCCTAGAATATTTGTCTGTTTTTAGAAACAAGAAAGAACTGTTAGTCATATGGCATGGCAAATTCTGCTCAACTCTGCTAATCAATAGTGCATGCATATCATGGTCAAACTGACGATTTGTCCTTAGAGAAATATGTTTCAATATTTAAAATTTTTTATTTAATGTCACATATCATTTAATAATTCATAAATATTGAATTTCTCAAGCAATGTAGTTCATGATAGTGAGTCCCTCAATGAGTGAATCAAGTACTGTCACAGAATTGTGTGTACTTTATGTCAATACATTATATATGAACGAAAATGTACTCTGTTTTCGCTGCCGCGTACAGCATTACCCGAAGGTGTTTTTTTGTTTTTTTTGGCTTTAGCTATTTCAAAATACTGAGCTCGATTCACCCTATGCTGCACATGCAAATTGCCTTCAGTAGAAACCCAATTACCTCATGTTCTCTGGCTGCGCATATTCACTAAAGCCAGGGTACTTATAGAGTGAATTCTCTATTTATATTCACATTACAACGAGTCTTGTCAGGAAGCTAACCACGCTATGGGGGCAAACTTTAGCTGTAGAGCTGTTTCAGTTTGGTGATGGAGAGTCGTAGAACTATGTGGGGTTCCTTGTAACCTGTATGCTGGTGTCTGTTGACCTTGGCTTGGAAGAGAGTACTGGTGTTATTGCAGTGGGGGACCAAAGCATCGCAACCAGTGGGTCTGTGTTAAAAATGAGGAGGCTCTCGAGGGATCTTTCAACAGACAGGGATGGGCGGGCCATGTGTAATGACTCTTTGACCATTGAATAGAGCTGTGGAACCGGAAATACATCGTTGTCGTCAACTGGACGCCATGATATATATATATATATATATATATATATATATATATATATATATATATATATATATATTTCACGATTGCTATATGAGCATAAATAAATAATTCAATATCACTAAATGAGTGATAAATCCTAAATACATGCATCCTACTTGTGGATAAATTATACATTAATCGTATTTGTGTATAAATCAAATAAGTTGGTCACCATTGGTGTTGAATCAGACATTGTTTGTATTCGAGTTTAAATCCTATACTTTCATCACTCTTGGTGATATAAACAGATAGTATCCATATTTTTGTACAAATTCTACACATTGATCGTCCATGGTGATATACATATATATCAATCATATTTGCTTATAAGTTACATAATTTGATTCTTGTTTGCTTTTCTCTTTTGACGTTACATCATTAGTTTCATATTAGGAACTATATCATTTCCTTATATCAGTTTTTGAACTTGGTGCGCATCATTCTGTTTAATCCATTGTTAGACTTTATGCGCACGAGTGTGGTGTCAGATTCATTCACCTTTCAATTACATTATAAATAAACATCTCATTAACGAAATTGCTTTTCTTGTCTTTGCTAAATCCCATCCCAACCCGGCTTCAGCCTGTTACAATGGTGTCAGAAGTGGGATCGGAATAGGCGGACCACAGACATTAGTTAGCATAGGTCTTGACTCCGGTAATATTGTTAACTTATCTCTTTCAGACTGTGACCTTCCTGACAAGAGATAATTCAGGTGGGTGAGTGATTATCTCACTCATATTTTTTTTTAATTTGCCATTTGTCTATTATATATACATATATACATATATACATATATTTTGTCGCCCTCTGAGAAGGAAGATATGATTGGTTTGTGTAATCCTAAAATTATATGTTTTATATGGTAGTGCGCTTAGGATTGGTCTAATTAATTGGTCTATAATTAGAGAATGGGTAAACAGTTTGGATATGAGGGGGAGGCTTTTAGGAAATTCGTTCAGGAGGTCCAGGTTCGGGAAAGGGATCAGAATTGGAGAAACAAGCTTAGAAAAGACAGATAACATTTAATAAGAAGAAGATATAACTAGAGAAGCATTCAGAGAAGGAAAGGATAAGGTGGGAAAGGGAAGCAGAAAGGGAAAGAATAGGACAGTTAAGAGAACTTGAAGACAGGAATATAGAGAGGAAGCATAAAAGGAAATTTGAATTATTACAAGTTAAGAGGGAGGGGAAACAGGACTCTGCCTCCAGCAAGTTAAGAGATTCAAAACTGCCTCCTTTTCAAGATGACAAAGATAATATGGATAGCTATTTACATAGGTTTGAGCGATATGCCACCATCCGAAAGTGGAAAAAAGATGATTTGTCGCTCCATCTCAGCGCCTTACTTAAGGGTAAAGCGCTAGATGTATATTCGCGTCTACTCGCGAACGACGCGTTAAATTACAACGCGTCAAGATAGGCACTCCTTAGCAGATACGAGCTGACAGAGCAAGGGTTCCGTAAAAGGTTTAAATATAGTAAATCCGAGAAAGGCGAGACATTCACTCAGTTCATCAGTAGGACAGGGATTTATTTCCAACGGTGGGAGTTGTACTTGTTTCTGAGGGAAAAGTCCTTCCATAGTATATGTGATATGACTACCCAGGCAGACTATTTTGCCGAAACTAGGGGAGTTACCCAGAATGTGGTATCCAGAGACAATAAATCGCGTAATCAATCTAAAGACCAGAGACCCAGAGAACCCGAGGTGCGGGTACCACAAAAGGTCAAGAAGTCACGGTCTTACACGACATCGGGTGTACGTGGTAAAGCAGAGTCTCGTTAGGGATGACCAAATGATTGGTTGAAAATCCCCCATGCATATTTTTAGATACAACGACTGATTGCATTCCCATTGCGAGAACAGATATTGAGACGCCTTTCCTGACCAGAACCGTGGAAGCGTTGTGTATGGACAATCCCATATAATGACTTAACGATTGGAAATGTCTAGGGCTCCAGACTCCAATCTATATCTGATTTTCGGTTTCCCGTTGAACAAGCGGTCGAAACTAGGGTGCAGGCGCAGACAGGCAAACAGCTGCTACGAAGTTGAAAGGTTCTGGAAGCCGTGACTGACATCCCGCGAGACGGATTTATGAGCGAAGCGTCCTTAAGCACGACCGCGGAGAGAATTGTGTATGGTACCATGAAACACTGTAAAGGAAGGGCAAGTTTGAAATTTGTTTGCAGAGAAGAGTTAATGTACAGGCAATTTACCTCGTTGGAGGGTAGAACATTCTTTCAACTTGTTGCTCATTTGTTTCCTCCTGGTCCCAGTTTTTCCAATAATTTCCAATAAAAAAGTTAATTGATGGGAATTTTGGGCCACAACTGGACCTGCCCCGCACCATCAGCAACAACTGCATCTGGCAGATATTGCTTGGCCGGTTGCTACGCCACTGTATATTAGTCAATTATACTCCACACATTTTTCGCCTGTCATGATTTCAGAGACATACATTCCTAGTACCATTAACTGTCTCCAATTAAGATATTCTTTCTCTTCTCTTAACGTTCATCTTGATTGAACATTATTTAATGGTGTTTATTATATATGTCAGTAATGATGATATTTGTCCTCTTTTTTATTTTCTCATAATAAAATGTTTAATGATTCCCAATAAGCAAAACATCTAATATGCCAGATTAATCACATGATAACTACATGTCTTAATTTTCTTCTTGGTCCACAAAATGACAATGTTAAATGAAATATAAATGAATACCTTCTTTGCATTTGTCAGTACTTCTGCGTAGTATGTGGTTCAGAGATTGACCTTTGTGACTATTTCATGGCTTATGAAGATATTTTCTAAACTTAGATCTGTATACATTAGTTCATCCTATTTTTAATAATCCCTTCAGGATTTGTCATCCTTGGCACTCAGTACTCAAACTAGACAGAACTAAAAGGACGCTCCTACCACATTTTCCTCTCCTATCACATTTCTAATATCCTACACCTCTGGCCTTTCTAGCATTCCTTCCCGATTGTCCAGATCACTAAAATACCTACTTAAAACTGTGATATGTTCTATTAATTTCATATATTATTATGCTTTATTTAATATAGAATACTTTTATGAACTGAAGCTTGTTTGTTCTTTATTTCTAATAGGACATCCTAAATTTTTATACCTTTTATCCTTTGCTTGAAAAATGCTTATACCAGTGTGCCTTTTTTCTTATGTTCAAAAAATTGCCCCTTGGCCAAAAAATGTGCCACTTATGTAACAGGTGCCCCTCTTGCACACCCATCTGAAATTTGATTTTGATATAATTGTATTGTTATATAACTGCAGTGTTCAATTATCAAACCTGAAAGGAGATGGTTTCCATTGCCCATGTCATTATATATATATATATTGAAACTATCATCATATCCTGAAACGGAAATATTTACTTCAGCAAATGATGCAAGTCAATTTCTTTCTTTCTCTTGACAAATGATGTTTATTATTTGTTTTCTTTTTTTAAGTCCCAGAGTCGAAAGAGTATATGATTAGGTATTTTCTAATTATGTTCTCCAACACATGAATATTAAAATCACGGGATACTAAATAAACTACAGAAACAGATTTCCTATGATATTCTTCATACCGGCTAGAATATTATTACTAATTCACAGTTCAGCATCGCTGCCAAAAGTATTGTATTTTTACCAAGTTAGCTTTTACCAAAAATATATTTTTTTATTTCGAGCTTTTTATTCACATTACTTTAAATTTGTCAGTTCATACACTTATACACTCTGTTAATTACTAGTATTGATGACAGGATCTTAGTACTTGTGTTGTGCTGCTTTCTGACAATTTTATTACACATGCATTTACATGGTTTATACACAAACACTTTTGTTACAAGACAGCAAGCTTGTCAAATACTGCATAGAGAAAGATCGAATGAAATGGCATACTTAAAGTGTGTTGGGTTAAGTAGCATAATTCTTTTGTTGAGTTGATGGCTTGATGTACATCATCTGATCATGTCATCATTTTTGAAGAATGAAGAATAGATTTGAAAGTGGAGCACACTTACATTCTGAGGATTGTTCAATGAATTTAAACTTGTTTTTATATGTAAACTTAAGGCATTCACAATACAGTGTGTTTGCTTCCATGATGCGAGCCAATAAATCCATGAGTATATGCAATAATTCCCACTTATTTAAAGTTTTCAACAACAGGGAAATCTTGTAATGCATTTTAAAGCTGATCTTCTCAGTTTCGCTTCATAAAATTCTGATCATAGGATATAAGAGCTTGCTTTATCATCAGTGGTCATCATGGTATATTCCATGTGTCTGGATCAAAATAATGCAGTACCTCAGTACATGCATATGTATATATCTGAATAAATATGCATAAGATTATACATGTACTTCTTTTATCTTCATGCTTTCTTTCAACTTTTTTGTAACTTGAACATAGGCATCCATATGAACACAACAGAAAGTTTTGTATTTTGGAAATATGTTATAAAATCAGCTTTAATATCTTAATATTATCGCTGCAGTTTTGAACTGTTACCATAGTAACCAAGCTATTTGGTATACATTTAAACAAATATTTGAAATATTTAAGACCATGTGAGTATATTAAAGAAAAAAATAAACATAGAACATACAGCCAAAACTTTACTGACTTTGAGTGTTCAATCTTAATATTTCACAGAAAACAAAACACATGTTATGCCTACATTGGGTGAAACTTGGACAATGTAAGGCAAATAATTAGACAATCTTGGTTTTCTCAATCATAAATTGAAAATTCAAAGCATGACTGATTTAACAAGTAGAAAGTTCAATATAAATGAATGCTGAAAAAAAATGTAATTTTGCCATGATTTTTACACATTCTAAGACCCTGGGTGGCCGAGTGGTCTAAGGCGCTCACCTAATATCACTCACACAACTCACCTCTGTCTGCGTGAGTTCGAGTTTCGGCTCGACAAATTAGGGTATGTGAGAAAGCGTGCCAGTAGCTTACTGTGGGTCGGTGGTTCTTCCTTGGGTCTTACTCCGCCAAATACACTGGCCACCATGTATAGCATATCATGTACTGATAAATGGTGTTAAATCCCACAAAACAAAACCAAACACATTCTAGGCAGGATTTGGATGTCATGGCAACCAACCATTTCAGTCCCTGCTTGCTGAAATAAAGTATACCCAATACCCATCCAGTGTCAACAACAAATTTCCCACTATAAAGAAAATTATCATTGCATAAGAAGTAAACTCAAACGGGATGTCAAATTACTGACTTAAAGGATTAATCCTGTGAAAACCAGTCAGTTCAACCTCTACACTGATGTGCAGTAAAGGGTTAAGCGGACCTTCAAATCAGTGCAAACTATTAAGAATTATATCAGTAGAGGTAACTTATTACCAGAAACTGACTATGAATCAATGTTTCCTAGTAATTAAGAAATATAATTTCCTGTGGTAAGTATAAAAGAAAAATTGCGAAATTCTGATAAAGCATGAAAAGCGTAACAGTATTTTAGGAAATGGATTTATAGTCAAAATAATTGTATTCCTTAACAAGAAAAGTACATATATTTAGAAAATGCACTTTGAGAGCCTGAAAGGTGAATTTGTTTTGTCCTTTACATGTATACAGTAGAACCTCTCTTGAAAGACCACCCCTTCTGCTAAAAAATGATGGTCTCTCAAGAAAGATCACAACACTAAACATGTGCATGTATATATAATAAATCTGTACATCAAGAAGCTGGTTTCTCAAGACAGGTGGTGTCTCAAATCAGTGGTCTTTAGAAAACTGACATCTTATTAAGGATTTCTAAAATCTTCACAATATAGTATGCATTAAAACGAATGTATCTTTGTTAATTATATTTACATGCAATAAACTGCATTATATTCAGGAAAGAGTGTGCTTTTGAAATGCAAAAATGTCAAATTAAAACTATATGCCCGAAAATATATTTTTTGCATCATTACTCACATATATATAAGATTGATAGATACCGTGTATTTGAAAAGAATAAATTTGTGCAAGTCTGTCATACAGAAATCTGATGAATAGTTGCCATGTTTGTATTTGAAATTGAAGTCAGACATATTCATATTTAGAAAATTGACTGATTATCTTCTCATGGTCAAATATCAATACAGACTTTCACGATAGTTTAAAATTTGAGAGGAGATAATTGAGACAGGATTTGTTCGTTAGATAAAATTATTTCTACTTTACTTATCCTTTTTTATATTGCAATTACATATGATTGAATTACAGAATGAGTTACAGAAAGAAAAGATTTACAGTAAGATGCAAAAACAATTTTGATGACTCAATGGAAAGCACATAGTATGTTTTGTGTCTATTTTAATCTTGTCAAGATCTCTGCATGTGCTGACACAATAAGTTGGTGGTATACAATTTGTAAGCCAGTTCATATTTAACTTTTTTTAAAAAATGCAGATACATTTCAAATTACCAAACTATTCCTAAGGGATTTACTTTAGAAAGAATGTATATATATCATGGAAGATGACGAGAAAGACAAAAAATATACTGACCACTTTCACGGTTAGTCGTGTCCTCAGACCTGGAAGCAAATATTTGAAAATTTTAATATTGATGTATGTACATTTCTTTATTAACAATAAATATATGCATTTGTACATATCAAGCTCATGTATATAATGCTGTGTAAAACTCTCTTTCTCTCTTTCTCTCTCTCTCTCTCTCTCTCTCTCTCTATATATATATATATATATATATATATATATATATATATATATATATGCATAAAAATATAGAGCACACGTGTACAATGTAGGTCCCAGTAAATACTGATCTATAATTATTGTTTGCAGTTTGCTAAAATCAATTTATCTGTGAATGATTATCAATGTGACAGATGTGCATGAAATAGTTTTTGTTTACTCATAGTCAAAAATGGCAGCCTATGATTGCTCTGAAATTGGCAGTGAAAATTACCATCATATAAGAATAATTATGTGTGCAAATTTCTACTGCTTTTCTATGCAGTAACTGTGCTATACTGGCTCTGACCATAAATACAAAAGTCTGCAAATTAAAACAACTGATTCACATGATATACCCACAAGCTAAGTTTGTTTAAAATGCACACTTGGACAAATTGTAAGCTGACAACATTTGACTGAGAGTGTACTCTGCTTTTTATATGCTGATATGTGTGTTTCACTTAAGTTAAGTGAAAATTAGGTAGATTGCTTAAGCAGTATATGATTACTACAACAGTTCCAATGAAAAGTAAGCACGAATTTAGTGGACAGTCACAACAAACTCTTAGTCATGAGGCGGGCATTGCTAGCATGGCAAGCACAAGTGCAGGCATATTAAACATACCTAAGTTTTGCGTTTGTGGCGGAGACGAGATGGGCGTTTTAAAAAGTATAGTTATGTATGCTCTGGGAGTCTGAAAGGGTCATGGCTGGCATGAAGGGGTGTGGAGGCACTGCCCAGATGTAGTTTGATCACACACCCGGCTGCTTAAATTCGGACTAAAGTGATCTGGGCCCCTTTAATAAAACAAATTCTTTGCAATCTTTCATCATTACATTATAATTTGTGATCGCTTTAAAATTAAAAATTTTATTTTTTAATTGGCACTATACATCCATATAACTACCTACATACTATGATAAAATAATACAAATGAACCTTCTTTTCTCCCATATCAAAGTAAATATACTATTTTGAAATGATAAAAAAGCAGATTCATGTTTTTGCATTTTTTTAAAAATCATTTTTCTTAAAATCTACTTGAAAAGCTATTACCAATGTCCACCCTTAGAAACCTGATTTTCCTGCTGGGTGAAAGTCTCAGGCTTCAAGTAATCTTAGAGTGAAATCACCAGTACAAGTATAGTTCATGCATCGCTAATTACATTGATTTACCACTACAGATATGAAAATCATACAGTGCACTCATCTAATTCTTGTACCCATTCACATGTAGGGTGGCCATTCGTCTGGTTTATACTGGACAGTCCGGTGTTCAGCTGGTCTGTCCCCTGCTAAACATGATCGTTTTTGCATGAGTGCAAAGAAGTGTCCAGTATTCTTCAGTTCCATCAGTGGCCACCCTATTCATATGTACAATGCAGGCTTGCTGCTGAGGGTTACGATGTATAGCCATTAATATGGAAAGTTTACCATTTAATAAACATATTTCTACTTCCAACTGCATTGATCAGAAAGGGTCTTCTGGGTAGGCTAGGACGTGAATAGGTCAAGCATGGATAAATAAATGTGATCATACACACAAATACTTAACCCATGTCAGTAACTCATAAATACAGGTCAGTGATCTTCTTTTGTTTAAAGTGTGTACTAGTAACAGATATGCATCCAGTTATTAAGTTAAGATTGGAACATAAACAGCACCCAATTAATGAGCTTTAACCACAAAAATGTTAATAAAGCTACTGCAGTATGAGAGATAAGTACAACTGACCACTTTGTACAAAAAAGATGTAGAACTTATCACTCACGGATTTTTTTTTAAAATTCTTGGTTGGATAGCAAATAGGTCGACAAAAGCTCATGTGGTGCTCAGCTAAATGCAAAACCTTAACCAAAGTCAGTAAAAGATGAAATGTAGGTCACGATGAGCCTCTTTTGTTGTAAGGGTGTGTTAGTTATATACATGCATACCATGACTGATTTCATGATTCTAGCACGTAGAGTGCCTGCAAAATCAAAATCAAACACAAAATTTAACCCAAGTCAGTGAAGTCTATAATATGGGCATACTGACCAACAACTAAAATGAGGAAGTAGTGCTCATCAAGATGCATCCCCAAGTCCCATGATTCAATATTGATTAGTATGCACATAGCATGCCAAAAACGGTATGTAGTAATAAGCTAAATGCAACAAGAGATTGACGATCTGCTGCCCGAAAATAATTTCCAGGAATTCAAGATAAGACCATTTATCCTTTTTAACTACTGAGATCGAGTGCTGAAACCATCTCTGATATTCTTGAGAGATAAGATTTTCAAATTAGCCATTGTGGCAGACATACTAGATGTAAGATTTACACAATTTTCATTTTTCACTTATGACAAACTAGACACCATTAGATGACTTTAGGTGAAAATCCCATGTTGATATGACCATCCTTTCAGGAGAATTAGTGACATGATTTTTTAGTACCAATCAAATATCACAAGAAGTCTTCTTGCGAAAACCCAATATGTATATGACTTTTCATCTAGGAGGAGTAGCATTAAGATTTTTTTCAAGATGGCAGCTGTGGTGGTCATACCGGATATCATATTGACACAATTTTTATTTAGTACCAATTAGACACCATTAGAAGTCTTCCAGTGGAAGCCCCATGCTGACACGACTTTCCATTCAGAAGTAGAATTAACAAGATTTTGAAGATGGCTGCTGTGGTGGAAAAACTGGAGGTCGGATTAGTACCATTTTCGTTTAGCGCCAACATCATAAGTCTTTTGGGTGAAAACCAAATGCTGATATGACCTTCCCTTCTTGAGGAGAAGTGATAAAAAGATGTTCAAGCTGACTGCCATGGCAGCCTTACTGGACATTAGATCAGCATCATTTTTATTTAGGACAAACCATACATCATAAATAGTCTTTTCTTGAAAATGTAATGTTGATATAACCATCCACTCAGGAAGAGTAGTGATAACAAGATTTTCAAGATGGCGACTGAAACAAGCTATAAGATCTACTATGTGTGATTTTCCCTGTTATGATATAAGACAAGTTATAGATGCCCCAGTGAGTGATGATGCCCATGGAATTACCTCTGGTGCAATCCCCATAATTGCCTCCATCAATCAAAGTGATCATAATGTGTTAACTGTTACTGAGATAACTGCTGAAAGTGCTAATGTTTCAAGACGCATTGCAAAATCTTCTGAAAAAACAGATGATAGTCATGATTTAGGACACTGTAATGATGATAATATATAAGAATATCGTAGTTTATATATTGATAGTGAAAATATTTCCTCAGATATTCCATGCCATTCATGTCAAGACCATCAAAACTTAGAATTGCTTCAAAATCAGAGGCTTAAGCAAAAAGGTCTCACAATCTGCCATTTCAACATTCATTATCTTTTTCCAAAACTAGATGAAATAAAATTACTTCTTTCAGGAAATAATTCAGTAATTGGTATTCTTGCATTCAGCGAAACCGTCTTACATGAACTTTTTCATGATGATGAACTTAACATTCCTAACTACAGTTTTCAAAGAAAAGACAGAATTTGCCATAAGGGTGGTGGACTTCTCATTTACATTAGGGACATCATTCCTTTCAGACGATGATATGATCTTGAGAAAAATGGTATGGAAATAATTTGGCTAGAAATTAGATATAATGTCCAAAATCATTTGTATTAGGTTGTCTGGAGCCAAACTATGGAATTCCATTCCACCCTATATAAGGTTAGCTGACTCTTCCCTAGATTTTAAGAAGCTTCTTAGTCAACATTTACAGAAACAATCATTTGTATGATTTTGTGTAATTCAGTACTACTCTTCTTTAAAACAATGTTCTTTATATACTTGCCTGTAATGTTTTACAAAGGTTCACAACTAATCATTGTATGAATCCTGTATGTACTCATCTTTAATGCTGTGTACATATGTTATAGTAGCAGTAGATCAATTATTTAGTGTTTAATGGCATTGTTTCTAAAGACACCACAACTTATAAACATTGTACAACATATACATGTAATTGTAGAAGGCCCCATGGAACATTGGTCAGTTGACCAAATGAGCTTTTTTTCTTTAAATAAAGACATTATTATTATTATTATTATTATTATTATTATTATTAATACTATTATTATTATTATTATTATTATTATTATTATTATTATTATTATTATAAGTCTTTTAGTGAAAACCTCATGCATGATCATTCATTCAGGAGAAGTAGTGACAATAAGATTTTCAAGATGGCTGCTGTGGCAGCCCTACTGGAGTTTTGAGCAGTACCATTTTCATTTAGAACCAGTTAGACCTTGAGATGAATCTGTGTGTACAGTTTCATGAATCCTCCAAGTAGTTTCAGAGGAGTTGTGACCTTCCTCTGTGGTAAGGGTGTCCACAGTGACATATATATATATATATATATATATATATATATATATATATATATATATATATATATATATATATATATATATATGAATGACTATGGTATAGTACTCATAAAGATATATCGCCTCACCAAGTGTGATGATTCCAGGTACAACAGTATTTGTACAGCATTGAAAAATAAAACCCCTGAGCTAAATGCAAAACTTAATGAAGAATATACAACAAATGTACATGCATGTAAAAAGTTAGCCCCTCATCACTCTCCCCTGGGGTAGGTGCTATGAAATCGACTCCAAATTAGGACCATGGAAAAATAAATTGTTGACATTCAGTGAGGGTGTATATATGCATATGCTTTTATCTGTATGGACACTGACCCCGATGACAGGGGTTGTACAATAGCCCACCTCCACTTTATAGAGGTGAACTTACAAATCTATATACCATAAAGTTTTTGAGACCCAATAATGCAGGAGCTTTGAACAATTGGTTAACCATTGTTGGACATTCATTCTATCAGGAGCAGTTGTCAATCCCACATTATTTTTTAACCCCCTTACCCATCCCTCCCCGCTCCCACAATCATATGCCATGAAAAGTTAACCCCATTAGATGTCCACATTTGGTCTTTTATTAATGTTTTGAAGTAATCGCATAGCTATAGAATTACCAAAATGATTAAAATTTGAAACAATCATATTTTTTACTTTTCTTAGAATGTATCTAGTAATGCAGACATCAGTTTTATATCACTCACATGTACATGGGCCAGTTGAGACAGTATTGTCAGTTACACTAATGTATTATAATTAGTCACCGACTTAAAGTTTTCGAACAGAAAAATATAAGTTGCAGGGGATGAGGAGTTTGCTGTTATAATAAAATCTGCTTCTCCCTGCTTTTTCCTGTGCATTAGTACCATGCTATATAGTTAGCATATATCTCTTCATTTTTGTACAGGGATTATTTCACTTTTTCTTTCCTGTGTGATCTTGAAAATTGTTATGCATCCATCATTTCCAATGAAATTGAATGGTCTACTCCCAAACCTCATAGTTGAAGCAAGGAACTATAAGGCAGGGATTGTTCCCTTGTAGAGGTTTCATTATACTGTTTTTACAGAAGCTGCAAGGCGATTGCACACCTGTTGCAATGTACATTTTACATATAATATTAGATCTAATACCCATGTACAGGTTTCAGTTAAAACAATTATTTTATCAAGTCTGAATATGAGTTTCTTAGCAGAAACTCTCAATGTCCGCTTTGGACATTTTAAGGTTCTGATCATTTATACCAAATAAACTAAGAAGAGAATTCATTTGAAATGAATGAGGCGTCAAGTACCAAACAGGATCAAAAGTGTCAACACCAGTCCAACAATCCATGGTTATAATGTGCTGCAAACCAATAACAGTATGTAGAATCATGAAACCAGTGTCATGTATACAGATCAACAATCTGAACAGAAAATCCAAGATAATGCAAATGTGATATAAATCCGTGATTTAGACCCAAATCAACAGTGAGAACCATAGTGGAAGACTTGATTGACAAACTCATATGTACAGAAGGACCATAGTCTTCCAACTGATTCACCAACTCTCAAGCATATCTAACCAAGATACCTCGAAAGGACTGTGGATGTATAGACTATTATAAGAGCAAATAGTGAAGGATTTGGATGCTCAAAGGAGAACAATAATACTGGACTAGTATGCCACCATAATAATTCGTATAGGTAGAAACAATGTTTGCTGTGGATATACTGTGTGTGGCATTCTGAACGACATCAAGGATTTAATTGACAACATTTTATAAAACAGTGATTCACCAATAGTGAACCAGGAAATCATCCCCAGGATAGACTGTGATGTGTGGCCAGTGAAATCTACCTTGGAAGAGATCGGCAAGGAATATGACATACCTGTAGAAATCATTCACAATTATGATGTGTTTGTAGACAAATATTTTAAAACCGACAACATCTACAACATTAATTTCTTTCCTCAATATAAGCATGTGAAACTTGCCAAAATTATGTCCGGAATGACTGTATGAAATATCTGCTATTCTTAGCCAGACATGAAGGGTGACATGACTATAAATACTTACATGCTTGCTTAATTTTCTTTGTATTCACTGACTATGTTTTCCAATATTTACTCTTGTAATGATAATGAAGACCCTGAAGCATAGTGCCATGATCCTTTATGATCAGTATGCACATAATGATGTAAATGTTTTGTTTTATGCTAGTATGTGAAGTAGAGAATGTTCCAAGAGAAAACATTTTGAAAATTCACTGGAATGAATTATCAATTCTATTTTTGCATTCAAGAACTTTTTTCAATTGACACAGATAACATTATTATCTTAGAAATTCATCCATTCATCCATGTTGTCAATCACTTGGGGCAATAGTAGCATGTCAACCTATCACGCAATAGAACCGCGCTGAAATACCGCTATGAACATTTTTTTTTAAATTTAATTTTCCAAGAATGTGCTTTCTTACATTGAATTAGGAAAGAGAATAATGCTACTACTCATATTGTATGTGTGAATGTACACAAAACACAGTAGAACATAAACCACTTCAATCTATTATACACTTTACCCGGCCAAAACTTTTGAGACTAAAATAAAACGAACTTTTGCTTGTTCTGAGTTTATACGGATATATTTCTAAAACTCTAGTATTTTCACTCATGGCTTTACCACTTGTAAACATACTGAGTTTTTAACCCACTCGATGAAATATATCCATCATTCACTCGATACAAGCAAATATCCTCTATATAAGGAATTTATATGTACAAATCCTACTAAAGGTAATATTCAGCATGACAATAGTTCAACAAAAAGAAATTTCTCAGGTATTGGAGATAGTCAAGATAATGTTAATTTTAATATTGTCAAAAAGAGGTTTTATAATTGGAACCTTACATATATGCCACTTACTTTCAAAGTCTGATGAAATTAATACAGCACTACATAATGACTGCAACTTATAAGTTCCTGGATTGTGTGAAACATTTCTTAATCCAAGCATAACTGATAGAGAATTACAAATAGATAGGTTTGTATTTCAAGGGAATGACAGAAAGGTAAATCTGGCAGGGGGCTTCTGGTATGTACAAGGAATGGTCTAAATTACAAATGGTACATATATTTAGAATGCACTGATCTGCAAACTGTTTGGCTTGAATTAAAACTTCCTTAAACTAGGTCAGTTCTAACAGGCTATAATTACAAATACCATCCTTCAAATGCCTAATCTTCATGAATTTATCAATCTGAGGATCAAATAATCATGGCTTCATCTGGAAACTTGGAACTGGTTCTTCTGGGTGATTTAAATATATGCTTTCATCAATCTTGTACAAATAGCAAATTGCTAAATGTGACACAATCATTTAATTGCCGCCTGCTTGTGAAAACACCAACAAGGGAAGCAAAATTGTACCCTGTCCATTATTGATCATGTACATTCTACTTGATCCTAAACGTATCACAGAATTAAGATTGCTATTACTTACCATAAGTGGCCACTATCCAGTGTGTGATTCACATACCCGAGAAAAAGGAAAATAATTTACAAATGGAATACAAATGTTACCAAATATTTTATGGGAATAAATTTATACAAGATTTATCTGAGGCATCATTGGATGAAATTGTGGAATTTTAGGACCCAGATGAAGGTTTTGATGTTCTACTCAGATCTCTTATATATACTTGATAAACATGCAATACAAAAACATAAAAGACTAAAAACACACAGACAGCTTCACTGATATCATGAAGAAATCCAAACCGCTAGAAACATATGAAATCAATATTGCAAGGAAAGGGATGAAGGGAAGTATAGATTCTGGCATAACAAAACAGTGCCCCTTATCAGGAAATCAAAACAAACCTATTTCTCAGAAACCATCAACCAAAACAAAGACACTAGAGCTCTCCGGAAATATATTCATGAATTACATCCCAAAGACAATCCATGTATAATATATAAATTAATAGTACGCATTATAAATTTCAGTCTAAAATATAATAAATTTCCTTATACCTTTAAGAGGGCATGAATAATACTACTGCATTACGACAATCAGATCTTAAAATTACAGACCCATTTTGGTCTTACCAAACATTTCAAAAATTATCGTGTAAACTCGTAGCAAATCAAATCACTACATTCTTACCAACAAATGATCTTCTACATCATCACCAATGAGACTTTCAATCAACCACTCATGTCATACTGTTCTAATAAAGATAATTGATAAATGGCTTGAAGACATTGATACGAGTAACATAATTGCATCAATCATTTTAGATCTAAAGAAGGCGTTTGACTTTGTTGACCATAGCATACTTATACAATTGCAGTGAAAAAACTATTTCCGGGATATAATCTTTATCTTAGCAACAGAACCCTGCAAGTCGTACTTGCCATATTCCCAGACAGTGTTGGGTTTTTTTTTAGACTCGACAAGTGTATTTTGAGGTCAAAAGGAGAGTCAGTGCGCGTGACCCTCCAAAAGTAACGTCATTCAAATGAGATTAAGCTATCTATTCAAATCAACCTATAGCAAATGACGGGAAATCTAAATCTGAATAAAGGAAAATACCATCTGTTTTCTTTGAAGCATTTAATATACTTACAAACAACAAAAATGGTAGACTTAGCATTGTCAAATAACATAACCACAAATATGGTCACAACCTCACATACATTAAATACAAAAATACACCAAATTACTGTCTTTAAAATCCATTGGACAATGGAATGTAGTTTTAATTACATGAAGTTTTTACTGCTTTCAATAGTTCAATAGTTGGTTTGAAGGTAATGCAAGTGTCATTTGTGTTCACAAATATGCCTACACTTTTCCATCGCGAATGTGTATCCAAGTCTATGTTGGCGCAAGCAATGGCCAAAGTCGCTAAAAGTGATAAAACCTGTACGATGGCAATGAATATCCATTTCAAAACAACGAATCTGGCAATGAAAACATTCAAGGTTTGTAGTAGTCGGCCGAGTTGCAAAAGTCTTTGACCGCCGCTATTGTAACGTATTTTCGAGGTTAAAGTCACACCTGCGGCAGTGAAGATTTAATTTATTCTCAGGCTGACTTAATGAAAAAACGTACTAATGTATGCAAATACACAATCTGTCATCTGATTAGTGATTTAATACTCTTAAATTATTAAAATTCCACGGTACAGTTCATTTCAGGTTAACCAGATATTCAAACATGTTAATGTTTTCATGAGTTACTTGATCACATGATAAAACGTTTATTGCAATCATGTAAATGTCCAAAGAAAATATGAGAAAGTTAAGGTGGAAAAACTGTCGAAGCAAATAAGATTATTTCATTATTTTTTTAGCACTTCTAGTGCATTATGTACTACAATTTTCCTGTGACCCTTTAAAATGTGGTGTGTCCCCCCAAATCTGGAGGGTAAGGGACAGTGTCCCCTGACCTTTGGATCCTAGGTACAACACAGCATTAGAGATTGAATGGTGCTGTTGTAATAATTATGTTTTGAATTTTATATATGGAGTTCACAGAAACCAACTTTAATAAAGATGGCTTAAATATTCTCATTTAATGCAGTCAGTGATGTGTAATAACATTTATTTTTCAACACACATCTGTTTGATGTACTTAACTTCAGACATATTTGGTTGTTCCACTTTGTGTACTTTACCTATGCAAATTAGCCTAATGGGCTCTCCCTCAGCAGTGTTCAAAGGATTTGACATGACGCATAACCTTAGCTTTTGTGAGCCAATTCAGTAAATCTCTGAAAGGTGTCAGTTTATCCCTAACCGCCTTACCTTTTAACTGTCTCTATAAAAGCTGTATAAACTACCCCGAAGATAGTTCTACATGAGCTCTTAGCAAGACTGTTTACTCGTTATACATACCACATATTACGGACATATATCATTGCAGTCAAGAAATGTACATTTTGTCTGGTTTTATTGTGTGTAGGAATTTGTTTTTCGCTAAGATTGCTGACAATTTTGTCGGGGGATTTAGGAGTCCAAACTCATGTTTTTCGCGTGACACGTCGTGTTATGGCATGTATGGCAAGTGCAACTCAACAGTACTATATCAAGTCTTGGTTGAATAAGATATGGTGCGCTTCTGGTCTCAACTCCTGGGACCTGTCTAATTTCTCCTGTACATTAACAACCTGCCATTGTATACAGAGAACACTGCAACTGATATGTATGCAGATGAAACATTCCACACAGTGGATGAAGACAGCAACACAATCCTAGTACAACCGCTGCATGATCTTAATCATATCAGTAAATGGCATCAAGACAATAAAACATTTGCTTTTATGTGTATGCATTAATCAGTTATAAACATGACAAAATAATTTATGTTTATATACTATGTAAGTTTAAGTGAACTATTTGTGTGACATTAACCAACAAATTAATACATTATTTCTTTTTTTCTTTAATAAATAATGGGCACACCTATAGAATATTGTATACCCCTGAGGGCCTCATTGAATAGCTAGTATTTAGGTAAAATGAGTTGTACCCTCTGAAAATAAAGTATTACTATATTATTATTATTATTATTATTATTATTATTATTATTATTATTATTATTATTATTATTATTATTATTATTATTATTATTATTATTTTATTATTATTATTAGCATGTTTGCACAACAATATCCTCACTTTCTTTCATTCTCTCCACCAGGATCTCACCCATACCCACAAACAGTCAATATATATGCATTCTGCAATTAGTACCAAATAAATGGATAGTATCTTTAATAATGCCTAAGGGCACGTATGAATATAATAAATACACACCTTTTTTCATAGTCAAATGAACATACATCATTAATCATGCACACATGTATCACCATATACATATATTCATATATTTGTAACACTATATATTGTTTTTATTTCAACTATATATGTAAAGACACTGGATCTATCGATTGTGAAATTAATAAATAGAGTGGGTATTTATAATCTCTACTGGTATGCTGTTCCATTATCAAAGTATACTTCTGTCAGAAAAATGAACAAACTCTTGGTTGTCAAATCTGTCATCCTGTGACTGCATTTTGCCACCCCTAACAATTTCACTTTCTGAAATCCTGCTTATTTCTAATTAATTGCTGGATGTTTTAGAAGTTGGTGGTAATATTAGAGAGTGCTTAAAAATGTCCACTTACCTTCCATCAAGCTCTAAAGGCGCACCTGGAATTAAATATACATGGATTGTCAAATTACATTAGCAAACTATATAAAGACTCAGTTGTCACTCGTAGCTATACTTTATTTTATACAGCTGGAATATGGGAATTTAAACTGACTTATTTGTAGGTATTGTGCTTGTTGCATAAAAGCAATATGAATAACTCTTACAAATTAAAAACGTGTTCATAGAACAGTGATGCTCCACCACAGTGCTTGAAATCACCTAAAAACAAAACTTCATCAATGTGTCATGAACAGATAGATGGACAGAAAAGATAACACTATATGCCCCAGCTGTTGTGATCAGGCAGGAGAACATCAATAGCAGTGTTAACAATCGATCTGACTTGATCACCACCACCACCCCAAATCAGTTCATGCAAATGTGCATTTCTTGCTAAGCCTTCTAAAGATGTGGATCCTTGCTGAGTTTTATTACATATCATGATTAAAGTAATCTAGCCCTTAAGAATAGGCTTTTAGTCAATACACTGCAACACACGGACGTTCCACTGACAATCACATCTGACAAAAGAATGACAGCAGACTGGTATGACACTGGCAAGAAAATTTAATTTCGGACAATACAATGGCAGTATTGCCAGTGTTTTACCAATTCCTGGTAACATACTGCATATACACACACAGCTGAATTGTATATGTAACATACATTTTTGAAAGGAGTTCGAGTTTAAAAGGAGTCTTTCAGTGTACATAATATGGGCACATTTTATGGTTTTGTACTGAACGGTGAAGGTTTCTACTGCAGAATTTCTGCAAAACACTAATGAATATGGCTATCTGACAATATATTGGCAAAACAAGTGATATTATTTGATCAAGTTAATACACTGGTCGCAACACAACGTACTGGTTTTACTCCTTTATTTCATCAAGATCTTATCACTAATCAAATGTCAGTTTATTGCAAATGTCTTTTAAGTTCATTACAAATGTATTGTCAATTTCTGTAAAGGCAATTTATCCACTACTTCCGAGTGATCTCCCCTGTTAGTCTTTATCTAATTGGTTCCATTTTATTTTCAAGTTTCACAAGTTTATTTAAATCAATGCACGTACATCGTTGAAATGTCTTGGGAACAAAAGAGTCCCCCAGGATACCCCACTTGCATTGCTTGCATAAATTGTAAAAGGACAGATGGTTGTCCTTCTTGCTTCCTCACAACCATCTGTAGGATGAGATCTGGTCTCTTGACAAAGTGGTTAACAATGTTTACCATCTTCTGCCCCATGACCTGTATCCCAAACCTTAAGGCTCCGAGTATACTAAAATTCTCTCCAGCTTGGAGAAACTCTGTGGGGCTACCTCTCTTTTTGCTCCCTCACTCGGCTATGATTAAGAAGCTTTCCCAAAAGTTTAGTATGGGCCAGGAGTTTGCTAGACAACATATGGGGTGGTCCATAACCCTCTCTACCTTGAGACCAGTGGTCTCTGCAGATAATTATAGAGTTCACACCCCTTCCTGGTCCCTTAAACCTCAACATTTTTTATGCCAGAGCAGCACAAGTAGGTATTTCCAGAGGAACCTGTGCTCGCCTTCCAGTTAAAACACTGGAGGCCTTAAAAATAAAGGCTAGGTTACTAGTAACCATATTCTTACATGCCGACCTCTTTTCGGCAGCGTCTTTCAGCCTACTGAAGGAAGAATCTCTGTCGCCAACTACCCTTCAACGTTTGTTGGAAGCAGTGTCTAAAACATATAGGCACGCACTATCCTTGTCCATGGCTTTATCAGCGGAGGTTCTCCACCTCCGCATGGAATGTTGCTCTGGAGCACAGTAAGAACCTTCTAAGGGCTGCTCCCCTGAGACCCTCTTAGGTGGGCTCATTCCCTCCATGGCTTCTCAGGATTTGAATGACAAGCAACACCAGTCCCTCACATCGGAACCTGGCCTGTCAAAACCAGCCAAAAAGCGAAATCATCCTGACTGATCACAGGGTCCATCAGCGAAGTTCTACAAAGCCATGCAGCCCCAGTCAAAGCAACAACCGTTATTTAGAGGCAGAGGGAGGAAGCTCACGGACCCTCCCCCTTTCCTAAAGAAAAGGAGAACATACCTAGAGACTCACTACCTTTCCTGCAGTGTGTCCCTCTAGCTTTGGTTCCAAAAGCTTGATTATATAAGCTTATATACCAAATCTGATTAAAATCTGATTGGAAATAACTCATCGAGAGTGTTCACACGCTCAGCCAATGAACCGCAAGATCACTTCATAAACATGCTTGGATGATGCTCAAAATCACATGTGATGATGATAATATAAGCTTACATACCATATCTGATCAGCATAAAGTGTTTACAAGCTCAGCCAATCACATGTCACATTATCTTATTAATACGGATGTACCTCACTCATTATTGAACTTATCTGATATATTCATGATGTAAGTATATATTCCAAGTTTGGTAAAATGTAGATTTTTGGGGGTGGGGGGTAAAACTAATGGTAATTATGCAACACTTACCCATCGTTATTGTGTAGCTTTTCCTTTTTTGTGCCAAAATACCATTGTCCGTTAGATGTGAATACATCCTTACACAGAGCTGAGAATTCTCCATAAGACACGGTCCACTAGTGCACCTTGCATTCCCATGCGCTGAACAGTCATCTTTTTCATAAACGAAGATTATGCCGGGACATCAGAGCGGAGGGAGGAGGGTATTCAGCAATCGCGATGGGTAAGCGTTGCATAACAAAAATTAGTTTTACCCCCGTCCCAAAAAAATAAGAAAAAAAATAAAATAACTTCATTTTAATAGCAGCAATATCTTCCCCGTTGCTATTCCGTAGCTGAATGTATCGGTTAGATGGGTAGGCTGATGTGTTAAAGCTGATCAAAAACACAGAAAAATGGAATGTACTCACCACTTACTGAAAGTTGGTGTCTCTATGGCCCACGTGTTGTGCGCAACTATGGGTACCATGGACAAAGTGTCTGCTCTCTGTTGTACTAAAGAGCAGAGTAGAAGGAGGAGAAGGCAATATTTGATCGCCAAAAATGCTGCCTTCATGAAATCCTCCTATGAAGAATGATTTAAGTAGGCCCATGATGCAGTGATGACTTGAACTTCATAGGTTTGTAATTTCATAAAAGACAGACTTCTATCGGTAAGGGACTGATACACTCGTTGATGGTAGTGACAATCAACTGTGAAATGGTTGAAACCAAAATATCAAATTAGCCCTTCAGATGAAGAGAAATACATTTTTGACCGTTCCTTTTTCCTTTGGAAGCATTGAGATATAAACGTTGTGCCCTGACAGGGTATAACAGTTTATCTTGATCATCCCAGGCACAGATTCGACTGAGACTGGGGATCTCTATAGGTAGTGGTGCTACCGAACGTAGTTAATTTAATTAAAAATCATGGTTAGCAAATACGAGAATGGATTCTTAATTGCCATTAACTGGAGACAGCCAGTGCCAATAGACAACATATGAAGCTCGCTCCGTCTTCTTGCAGATGCCAAGGCGAGTAAAACCAGTCTTGAGTGAAAGGTCCTGTAAGGTAAACTCACTCAATGGTTCATAGGGGGTTTATCGAAGACCACAAAACACCAGACAGATTCTATCTGGGCATAAGAGAGCGAGAGACAGGTCTCTGCAGCTCAAAATGCTTAAGGAGATTGGAAAGGTATGAAGTGGAACAGATTGCAGTGACCTGAGAGAATTAAATTGTGTTGAAAATGACAGCTCTATCGCCCTTGATAGTCCATACTGAACATATATTGTTCTCAAAAAGAAACCAAAGGAAATCAGTGATGGAACTCAGAGGGACAGCTATAATCAATGCGTTCTTACTGCACCAATCCCCAAAAATTCTCCAACTGGCATCATAGACCTTGGATTCTGAATGAATAAAATGGCACCCCGGCCAAAATTGTGTTCTGGCAGATAGATCGCTTGAGATGATCCAAACGTGCAGGTGGAGAATGGAGTTTTGTGTAGGAGGGAGCCCCTGTCATGCGAAAGAAGATCCCTCCTGTTTGGAAAGGACCTGGGTTGATCTATCAACAGGTCTAGAATATCGTTGGACCATTATCATTGTGGCCAGTGGGACTGTGAGAATGATATGAGCAGCGGAAGTTTTAATTTGAAGAACTTGAGATAGCAGTCGAAACCCTGAGAAGGCGTACACAAACAGCTGATCCCACCGGAAGCTGAATGCGTCCAGTGGCCATGTTCTCTAGTCCGGGAGTGGAGAAACGTAAAAGGGAAGTCAGTTGTAGAGCCTGGTTCCAAATAAATCCAACAGAGGCTTTCCCCACAGTGTGAAAAGGGACTCTGTTATGAAGCTGTGTAGAGACTGTTCCGTGAGGACTATTTTTCTGACCTGGACAGACTGTATACTGTCTTCTTGCCCAGAATGTGTCGAACTCAGAGTGTGATGTCCCCCAAAGCTCACCAGCAGAGGAGGTACCAGACCTCCATGCAAAGAGAAGGGGTACATGTGCCTCCTTGACGTCAGAGATACGCTACGACGGATGTGTTGTTGGAGGTGACCATAACACATCGACCCCTCTATCTTTGGCGATGCACCCATGCAAGCTAGAAATACGGCCTTCATTTTTAGATTGTTGATGTGGAGGGACAATTCATCCAGAGTCCAATGAGTTTGGATAATTTAACCAACTGGTTCTAAATGAGCACCCCAACTGGAGTTTGATGCATTGGTGAACAGATAGGATTCATCCACCAGCACAATGGTGATGAAAATCTGGTCCTAACAGAATCATAGCTTAGAGTGAATCTTTCTGTGGTTTCAACCTTGCAAGAAGGAGAAACTGTAGAGGGTGCACAAAACCAGAGGTATTTGCAATCTGAAGGAATATCAGGATGTGGAAGTAAGCATCCTGAAGGTTGACCGAGACCACCCAATCTGATGGATGCATTGTATTCTGGATTGAGGATGTTGTCTCCATCTTGAAAGGTTCATCTAGAAGAAACCAGTACAAGGGGAAAGATCATTTCTATTTTTATATTTTGTTATCATGAAATGAAACTTTCTGCTTCCTTGGTGACCAGAAATATTGTAAATAGAATGCGAGAGACTGATTGTTCAGAAACCTCTCGACTGCCCCTTTCTGTAAAAGGGTGTGCAGCTCTTCCTTTAATTTCACCAGATTGTATGGTGACAAGCATGGGGATCCTAGACAGAGGGGGCTGTTCTCGAAACTGTATTCAGTAATTCTATCACACAATGGAAAGGACCCACTCATTGTCCGTGATGCTTGACCAAGCCTCTGAAAGGGCCTAGATGAGCACCTATGGAAAATTTGAGAGAGGAATGCCTGGCAGGAGCGGGTACGAGTCCCCTAGGGCTGTCCCTCTCCCCTACCAAGGAAGGAAGGAGGGCTAAAGAACTTCCACCTTGGGGTCCTTCTGTGACAGCGCCTTAGACCCGACGGTCGAGGAGGAGGTTGAATTGAGGATGCGGGTTGGACAAAGGCTGCATACGTCAAAGAATTTGCGGCTGGCTCCTGAGGGTGACTCGCATTACCACTCATACTGGCCGATTGCAATGGGCCAAGAGCGTTTGTAAGGATCAGTGTTGATGATCCTTAAGATCTTGGGAAGCCTTGGTAGGAATGAGTCCGTCGAAGAGGGTCTTGGCTTCCAAAGGAGCAGCCCTGAGAAAGTCTTTACTATGGTTAAGTAAGACCATTGAGGAGTCCAATCCAATATCACAGCGGAAGTGCAGAAGTTCCGCCAATAAAGCCAATGAAAACATAAAGTGCATGCCGGGAAGATTAAGCCATAGCTTCCAGCACATGCAGGAAAAGCGGCTGGATTCAGTGTGGTCTCCGTCAGCATACTGAATGAAGTGGCTGAGAAGAGGTCAGCATCAGAAGCTATGGTGACTAACAACCGGGCTTTAAATTCAATAGCTTCACTTTGTTGTTATTCGAAGGAGTGCCCAGGCTCTTGTATAAATACGCACTTGAGATGAGTCAGCGTCCAAGTGGGGATATTTAATACTCCACTTCGGGGAATGTACCTGGTAGCTTGTGGCAGAGACAATCAGTTATAAAGTAAGGGAGGAACAGACCACCCTCCACATTGCTGAGCAATGTCTTGGCCTGTAGGTGATCTCTGAGAGATTCCTCATTCGTGGAGGAATGAGGAAGAAGCAGGAGATCTGGTTGTGTTTGAGTCCCTGAGATCTTTTCCAAAATGGAAAGAATCTTTTTGGACTATGCACTTGATGGTTTTGGGCACAACTCCGCAGGTAAGAGGCGGTAAATTATTTCGTTTACTGCCTTATGAAAGGACCAAATCTCCTCCTAATCCACTGAGAGGAACTAATAGGCCTGATAAGAGGCATCAATGAAGCAGATCACACACTGCTATCGTTTAGTATACTCCCAACTGGAGAGTATTTGGGCATCACTATGTCCCGCAGGTTCGCAGTTGACATAGGAGCACTCTGAGCCACTGCCCATAGCTCAGCAGTGTGGTGAGTAGGGGATTTGTCTATACTAGAAGTTCCAGTGGGAAGACAAGACAGCTTGTCTTTCATGGATAGTATATATGATGCTAAGTTTCCAGCCTTCCTGATTAATGCCACTTGATGAGGAAGTGATGGTGTACTCTGGGTCCAGGGTCCAGTAGGCTAAGAAGTCATAAGGGACCAATTACGCTGAGGTGGAGGGCCCCCACATCCCTATGGATTAGTTGGGATAATAGGACAGGGGTATACAAATCGTAACCCTTTTCATATTTTGGGCCAACTGGGCAGACTCCCAATCTTGTACAGGGTATGATGGTAGAGTGGTGAGAGGGGGATCTCAGTCCAATCCATATCCCCGTACCATAAAGCCTCTGAGTCTTGATTGGTGTGAAGTCGGTGACCTGGACAAACTGACCCGTGACCGGTCACCATACATTGACCGGTTACTTCAATGAACTGACTGGTGACTGATAACCAGACATTGACCAGCGATGCTCCTCCCATTTCTGACTGTGCGACATGCTACCCTGAGATGATTGGTGCACTTCCTTCCTCACGGAAGGCAGCAACACACTACTCTGAGATGAGCAGTGCACTTCCTCGCGGAAGGCAGAATCATACTACTCTGAACATGAGGGATATTCGACTTATCCTCCTATCTACTCCTAGAACGTTCAATCCCTCCTATGGGAAGGGCCTTAATTGTCCCTGAAGAGGCTAGTGTCATAAGCTCCTGGGACCCAGGAGTGTTCTTCCAAGCTAAAGAACTAGTTTTCTTACCTTGGGCGTCCTGGGACTTGGTAAGAGAAAAACCTGAAATTCAGATGACGAGGGGGATTGATGTTTCCTCGGCTCTCTATACATACATCTGGAATCGGCTAGATTACAGATTTCATTATTCCATGTTGTGCAAACAGTACAACGATTCGTACGTGTGCACATTGAACATGTGAGTAAGTCTGGTTGAGTGTCCCAAGGGCCCTTCTGGTGGCCACACTTTCCCAAAGACTGTCCCTACATTGTTCTCTAAAATAAAAATTAGCTGGAAGAGAACAATAATAATGATAATATGTATTATTTCACACGTGAAACTCACCTGCTTCTATGTTGTGTGTGCCATATACACCCCAGTGTAATTGCAGAAGGTAAACAATGATTCACTTGTGAGACATGTTCTGTCTTTTCTTAATAAAGAAGACGTTCAATTGATAAACCTTTATTGTTCTCTAGGAGTGATGCAACGCACAATAATAAGTGCACTAGTCACACAATGCATATTCCAATACAATGGTGAAATTGGAAAACACTTAATTGATGTTTAATCAACTATTTATTGAAAGGAATTATTAATTTCTACTAATTGAGGTAGAGCCTATGTTGCATTATCTAACTTAACACACAAGACTTACACACAACCAATTGTATTTTGAAAATAAGAGGGATGTACCCTAACCCCTAAAGGATGGGGCACAATGTGGTAACCTAAGAGGACCTTTCAAAAACTAATTACTAATTTCTAAAAAGGGACAGGAGTTACCAATATATAAACAGAAGACGAGGCGAAAGAATTGTAACACCAGAAGAATATTGTTGAAGGTAGAACCACAACTGGGGGTAAGCAAATTTTCACTGGTCATGTTATGCATGAGACAAGCATTAACATGGCATCCTTGAAAAAGTTGACTGTTCTGCGCATGGGCATGCAAGTTGTCCACTCTGTGGGAGGATGTATTCATATCAATGGACAAGGTTTCTCGGCAAGAAAAAATAAAAGCTAGGCATTAGCGACATGGAATATATTGCTGCTATTAAAATATGGATCAGAAATATGGACTCCAGAATGGTAACAAGCTCACTCAATCAGGTACAAGATCACCTCATTAATATGCATGTATCTCACTCTTTGTCAAACTTTTCTGAGCTATTGATGCTATAAACCTACGTTCCAAGTTTGACCAAAATTGAATTAAAAACATGGTAACAAACGCATGTTGATGGACAGATGATGAATAATGGATGAAGAATGATGGACAAGGTGCCATACCCAAGTGGCCCTGATATCACCCACGTGGCTTACATAATTTAACAGTCGATTTGACTAAACAGGTTTATGTAATATTGTAAGAACAGATCCAATACAAACTATCTCCCAAACTTTATATCATGTTGATTTTACTTATGTTTCTATATACTGATAAAAATTCTTACTAAAGATAAAGGCATAATTAATATGCACAGTCTCTGGCTCATAATCAGAGTCTTCCATGACCTTAATGATAATAAACCCAAAAGATAAAAATATGGCTTCAAGAGAGGTAAGAAGTTCAGCCAGTCAAATGCAAGATCACCTAATTCATATGAATGGATCCCACTTACTTTGATATTGCCAAAAGATCGTGATGATATAAGCCCATTTTAATAAAAATAAGATCAAAATTATCGCTTCAACAGTGGTAATAAGCATGAAAATTCACCTCATAAATATGCATGGATCTCACTCATTATCAAACCACTAACCGATCTTGATGATATTAGCCAAGATTTCAAGTTTGATCAAAGTCAGATCAGATATGTGGCTTCTAGACTGGTAACAAGCTCAGCCATACCGATGTAAGATCACCTCATTAAAATGTTTGAGATCCTAATGATATAAACATGTAACAATTAATATGCGTGTAACTCACTCTCTGTCGAACTTGTATGAGCCACTGACGATATAAACCTATATTTTAAGTTTAATTAAAATTGAATCAAAAACATGGCCTCCAGAGTGATAAGAAACAAATGTTGGTGGATGAATGACATATGATGGACAAGGGACAAAATACAAAGGGCCATACCCTAAGAAAAGACCCAAGTGGACCTGATATTGCACACCTGGCTTATGTAACTTAACAGTTGACCATTCCATTAAGAAGGTTTATCTAGTATTGTAAGAATAGATCCTATGCAATATATCTCCCAAACTTTATATTATGTTGATTTAACCTATTTTTCCATATCCTGATCAAAATTATTTATAAAGATAAAATATAATTAATATGCACAGTCTCCTGCTCATAATAGAAGCCATCCATTTTTGAAACTGTCGAAAATCTTGATGATACAAGTATATATTCCAAGTGTGATCACAATCAGATCGCAAATGTGGTTTCCATAGTTATTACAATTTCAGCCAATTCGATTCAAGAGTACATTATTAATATGTATGGATCTTGCACATTATACAACTCAATCAAGATATTGATGACATATGCATGTATTTATAATTTAACCAAAATTGGATCAGAAATATGGCTTCCTGAGTGACAAGCTAAGCCAATCAGATGCGAGATCAACTCCTTTACATGTGTGTATATTTCTCATTATCAAACTTGTACAAAGTCATGATTATATAAGCATATATTCCAATTTGGTAAAAATCAGATCAAAAATATGGCCTCCAGAGTGATAACAATGTTAGCCAATGAGGTGCAAGATCCGCTTATTAATATATATGGATCTCACTCATTATCGAACTCGTCTGAGATCTTGATGATGTATACCATATTCTAAGTCTTGATTGTTGATGGATGGACGATGCACACAGAATGTAGGGCCGTACCATAAGCTAACATAGCTTTATGGCCAAGTGAGCTAAAACCAAAATTTAATACGGTTTTGGTATTTCTTGTTTTTCAATCATTGTTCCTAAAATCTGGTTCAGAAGCTATCATCATTGCTCACCCCTAGAAGCCAGATTGTAACAGGTGAAAGTCACAGGCTTTGAGTAACCTTGGAGTGACTGCCTGTAGTACAAGCATAGTTCGGCATAATAACTACCTGATTAGCCACTGAAAAGGCCTCACATGAAAATAATGCATCAATATGTCCACTCATCTAATTCCAATACTCATTCGCATATACAATACACAGATATATGTAATCTGTTAGGGTAGCCTATCACAATATGCAATGCATAATCAATAATATGGAAAGTTTACCAATAAATAAACATTTTTATTGCTCTTTCCAACTGCATTGGTCAGAGAAGGCATTATGAGTAGGCTATATTTTATACGTCATGGAAGAATATATTTGATCATAAACACAAATGCTTGACCCATGTTAGTAAAGTATGAAATGTAGTTCACAGTGACCTTCATTGGTTGTAAGGGTGTTTTACTGATAGAGATTAATCCAATTATCAAGCTTCATTATTGGAACATAAACAACACTCAATAAATGAACTTTAAACATAAAATTTCAACAAAGTAATTGAAGAATGAAATATTGGCCACAGAGATCACTTTTCTTAATAAGGATGAAGACTTATCAAGACACTCACTAAGTTTAATGATTCTAGGTAGGACAGTGTGTACTACCTTTCCCAAAGGTCAGGTCATGCGCTAAACGCACAAACTTAACCAAAATCAATAAAAGAAGAACTATATGTCATAGTGAGCTCCTTTTCTTGTAAGAGTGTAGAAGCAACAGAGATGCATTCCATAATCAATTTAACAATTCTAGTATGCGAAATGAATATCAAACTCAAAATGTAACCTAAGTCAGTAAATATAAAATACCAGCTATAATGATCTATGACTGAAATGAAGGAGTAGTGCTAATCAAGATGCATCTATTCACCAAGTTTAATGACTCTCAATAGGATAGTACGTACATACTATGAACAATACATATGTGGTCATAAGTCAAATGCAGAAACTTAACCTAAGCCAGCAAAATGTGAAAAGTAGGTCACAGTGACCTTTTTGTATGCGTGTGGTACTAAAATGTCTACCATCATTTTCATTTAATTTACTGATTGAAGCATGAACAACATCAACACAAAAGTTAACCAAGTCATTGAAGCATGAAATACAAGTCAGAATAACCTACTTTAAGATGAAGGTGAAGTACTTGTCAAGCTGCATCCACACACCAAGTTTATGATTCCAGGTATAACAGCATTATGCTGGAAGTAAAAATCCTCTGATACTAAATGTAAAAAACATAATATAAACCAGTAAAATGTGAAATATAGGTCACAGTGACTTTCTTTTGTAAGGGTGTGGTACTAATAGAGATGCATACAATTATCACTTTCTTTGTGCCAGAAAGGTGGGACTTGCACATAGATGTTGGTAACTTCCTTGCACAGAGAAGTGCCACGGATCTCTTTCTCTTGAGAAATGACGAGCTCCTTTCACTGGGAAGTGTCAACGACCCTCTATTATGGGGTCTGGCGACTTGCTTAAACTAGAAAGTGCCACTGATCCCTCTCTCATGATAGATGATGAGTTCATTAGAGTGGAAGTGCTGCTGATTCCTTAATTCGGCTGCCGACAACTGCCTCACACAAGGAAGTGTCATTGATCACTCCCATATGAAACCAGGTGACTTCCTTAACAATGGGAAGTGTCATTAATCCCTCAAGAGAATGGAGGGGGTCTTCAGGAGAATAGGAGGAGGTGAATGTGACTCCTGCCTTCCTGCTACTATAGGAGTGGTGGCTTTCTGCCAAATACCACGCATCATCTGACTATAAAGCACAGAAAGGACACATATTGCATGCCAGGCAGGTGGGGTGAGTGTCTTATGCAGCCATCTTTTGGCCACATTTGGCAGCTCCTTGTGGCATGATGAAAAGACTGAAAGAAAAATACAAAAACAAACATAGAAGGGGAAAAAATATGAAGAAGCACCACTTCTCTAGCGTTTGCACTAAAACCCTCAATATTAACAAAATGGGGACGCTGATAAATGCAAATAAGACAAGGATACGGGGAGAAATGTCGAATGCAACTATGCATCAAACTGGGATCATGTTGTATTGTTCTATGACCTCTAATTACTAAATGGAGAGCATTCGCATAGAATTTATGACTAGCTGCAGGAAAAGTGAACGTAATGTAATAATAGCATGTATTGCATTGCTGTTATTAACAGAAAAGTTGCTGTGTGGAAATCATTTGTTATTCTTAAAGTAACTATGACCTTGACATTTGACTGTCTGACCCAACATTTGTAGGTTCTTCTTTATGCAAGGTAAAATCATGCAAAAAGTGTATTCCATGTACAAAGTCTACAACTAAAATTATTGTGCGGACACTAATACCCGACAGATGGACAAAGATAGACAATGCCACATCAGTATATACTTCACCTTATGCTCGGCATATATAAATGATACTGTTTTTACATTATTCAGGGAACCACCAGCTTCTTACCTTCTTCTTTATTTCTCAGGTTTCTTCGTCTGATAAGAAGTATAACCAAAATAATACAAATGGCTGCAACCACTGCCCCTGATCCAATACCGCCTGCTAGTGGACCAACTTGAAACCCTGGTGTAGTCTGTATGACTTCTGTAATATAGATTGATGTCCAAATTACTTTTTTAAATCTATTTTAGGATAATGTGAGAGGGCACTCAAACAATCTTTGGACATGTCCACAAATTCCAGTTTCATACCTAAAACTCACCAGTGCAGGAAGGGAAAAAATATTATATGATTGTATTTTAAAATAAGAGCATCCGAGTATTTATTTGCAAAAGGTTGAGAAATGGCCCTATAGCTATACAAATATTGTAACTATTTTCACTGTAAAAGTGCATTACATTGCAAACAAGACTATGGTGAATAGTACATTATGCACCTACCCTGTAGGCATAGTTGACATGGAGACTGCTCACAAATGGGTCTTAATAGCAAAGTTCAAGGTATGCAGTCTTGAACTAAACCTACTGTGCAAAGACCATTATTTTCTTATTCATCTTAACATGGTCTTAAACCTGTCACATTTAGATGTCAAAATCTATATTTTTCTTTCTTAATCTACAAAATCTATGTGCAAGCCATCCCCAAAGTTTGGTCAAGGATCTTTCTCAAAAATAAAATGAGCGTGCAAAACTCATTTTTCTTTGAGTTAACAATGACCTTTGACCTTTTGACCCAAATTCAACTGCCCTTTGTATTAAAACGGAAAAACCAAAGTTATCATGCATTTTTCTCCCTTTTTCCAATATCCACTGGTGACCTTGACCTTTGACCATTTCTCTTTTTTCAGTCACAATGATCTTGACCTTAGTCCTTTTGATCAAGTCATAAATAGGCTTCTTCCTACACCCCGTGCAGGCCATCAACAAAGTTTGGCAAAGATACCTGGTGTAAAAATAAAGTTATGATGTGGGAACAAGTTAGGTAAGAGACGAATCGACCAATATCATAATATCATATGCTCTGCGGGTGAATAAAATTCACAAAGAGTGATGATTGCATTGAATGATTTTGTGGCTCTTATAACTACAAGTCATGAACAAATATTTTGCATAAATGTACGTCAAAGTCATGATGACCTGATATGTGTTTGTGAAACATGTGCCCGCACTGCAGACCAAAATGTCTGATTCCAAAAAGTCAAAAAATTTAGAAAAGGTTTTAAAAACTGCTATAATGAAATGAACAGGTCATTTACATGTGCATACAAACATGCAAAATTCAATTTCCTTTGTCTAACTCAATATATTTTTGTTTGAATGTGCTAAAGAGGTTTTCATAAAAAGGCACACATCCCAAAAAGTTAAAAAGTATGTAAAATGTTGAAAATTGCTGTAATGGTCTGAACATCTAATCAGGTTATCTCATATAAATACAAATAACAAATTGCATGTCTCTACCTGAAGTGGATTTTGCTTAATGGTGCCAACAAGGTATTTATCAAAACTGTGCAATTCAAAATAAGAAGCAGGCCATGACATGCATGTCAAGCCCTGTGAAATGGAGTTCTTCAAATTATGAACAGTTCATGAACTTTATGAATTATTCTTGAACTGAACATGAAAGGTTCTTGAAATTTGTTTCTGGCTGTTCATAAACTACAGTTCTTGAACAGTTCATGAATAACTTAAAGAACATATTAAGTAAAATTCAAGAACAGTAATACATCATAAGAGTTCAAGAACTGTTCTTTAATGAGTTCATGAACATATCAAGAACAGTTAATGTACTAAAATGAATTTAAATAGTTCATACAAAACTCATGAATATTTCTTGAAAGAATTCTGGAACACGTCAAGAACAGCTAAAGAACTAAACAAATGGCTGTTAAATTCATAACAAAATGCTGACAAGTTTATAAAAATAGCTCCAAACATATTAGGAAAGGTTTTGGCACGCAAAAGTTGTAGTTGAAATAACTGAAAACTAAATCAAAATGTATGGTCATCTGATTTTGAATGCAGCATTATTCAATGAAAGAGACTCTTTCTGTCATAAATTTAACCTTTTAACTGCAATGTTACTGCTTATTTTCAATATTACTTAAAATGAAACTTGTTTTAAGCAATTATAATATAATTATTTGGCACCCAAAAGTCAACTGTGTATATTCTAATATGATCATAGAAAACAATTAATTCTTGGATACTGAAAATTTATTTGACATTGAAAAGATGTTTCAACGGCAAAGTTGGGAGCCCGAAAGATTTCCGGGGCGTCGCTGTTATAATTTAGATTTGGCCATGCTTCCTTTTCCGTTTCCAGAATTTAAACCATTGGCGGTCTGCATCTATGATATTATGTTATGCCAATGTGTTCCCTATGGTGGTTTTGTTTTGTTCATTCTTTGTGCTTTCCAGCATTAGTAGGTATACACAGATATCCTAGGGATCACATGCTGACAATTGAATTTGGGACAGCTTTCATTTAAATGATGAAGTAAAATGACCATCTGATTCTGGAAGAAACTACACTGCCACCCGCGAAATGAAACCTGCTTTCAAATTTGGTTGTAGGGGCCTACTTGATGATGACCGATTCTGCCCGAAATGTATGTTTGAAAGAAAAAATGTATTTATTACTTGGGGAATAAATTATGTTTATTGTTATCACTTTTTTCTTTTATTTCAGCCATTTCAAATCTGGCAATTCAAAGCACCAGGCTAATGTGTTGGAATCATTTCAAAAATTGTCATTTAAATTGAAATGTATGAGATTCTTATGAGGTCTGAACTTATAGATAGCCATTTACAGGCCATACATTCTGTCAAACTGTTGACTTGTATTTATATAAGGACACAATTTCCTTGTCAGTGGGGAGGGGAGGAGCAGCGTTTTTAAAACCCAATTCATTGAATTTAGCTGAAGTTGCTCTTACCTCGTATATAAGTGTAGTAAGTGAATAACTTATAGTTCACTTATAAATGAAATACCTAATTCACCTACATGTCACTTATAACCCCTGTGAAAATGTCAAGACCAATTCTTGAATTGTCCACGAATTGTTCTCGAACACATGAGCAGTTCATGAACATTAAATGGCGGAAACTTCAAGAACTTAAGTACAGACAGACACTCACATGGATGCCAAAGTGACTGCAACAATTAGCTTCTGACAAGACAGACATGACAAGAAGTTTTAAATGTGTAAACAATTTTTTAGTTACTGTAATGGTCTGAAGAAGAAAAAAAACCATGCCATCTACAAATTAATAAAAATATTCCAACCAAATTTCACTTGTCTGCCATAAGAAGTTTTGCTAAATTGTTCTAACAACAATTGTTTCAGAAAAGCCCAAGTCCAAAAAGTACAAGAGTACCATTTTTTAATGTACATTATTTTCCTGCCCCATGTTTAATAGTCTTCTGCAAAAAGGCACTAACAGGGCATGGTTTACACAGGAGATTACTGACCAACATATTTTATAGACCTTGATCTTTCCTCAAAGTGTGTGGTCTTGAACTAAAACGATTGAGCAGAGGCCAGTATTTTCTTATTAGACTCACCATGAACTTGACCTTTGACCTAAGAACCCCAAATTTATAGGTTACTTTCTTATATATGCATGTTATCCGCAAAGCTTGGTCAATGAACAAACTTTATTGTGCAAAACAAATTCTTCTTGGAATCAATATGATCCTGTCACTTGCAGTGGGAGCATCAAAATAGGGAATGCATGGAGGCCTACTCATTATAAGCATTTTGCAAATAAGAGTCAGAGCATGTAAATAGAGTGTGGTAATTTGGAGCTTGTTGTTTGTCCTGAATTATTATATAAACAGACTGATATGTATAAGCATATTATTTTTTGTTTGTAGGTTGAAGAAGGCCAGATATTGTCTAAATAGCTTGTGATAATTTCCAGCTTGTTGTTTGTCATGCGTTCATATCATTATATAAACAGACTGATAGGAGTGACCGTATTGTTGTTTTTATTGAAGGTAGAACAAGGTCCAAAGTATGGACCGTGCAGAGAAAAGTTCTCCGAAAGTACAAAGTTACTAAAGTGTGATATGTAGGTCACAGTGAACTAGTTTGGGTACGGGTGAGTAACTCTTCTTGCGAGGCATCCGCATACCAAAAAGAGTCTAAGATATGAATGATGTAACAAGGATAGATAAGTCACTCATGCATGAAAAAATAAAATATAGGTCACAGTGGTTTAGTTTTGATATGTGTGTGCTGCTCTTATTGAGAGGCATACACATACCATTTTGATGAATTTAGATGAAACAGAGTCCAAGATATAGATAGTGTAATGAACAAAATTCTGAAAATGCAAGTCATTCAATCAGTAATCTACTTTACATTTCTCATCAGGCATTCACATACACATTTTGAAGAGTACAGGTTAAATAATTCAAAGATAAGGTGTAATAAACAAACTTCTGAAAACACAAAGTTAATCAAGCATGATAAATAGGTCACAGATACCTACTTTGATATGTGCAAGTATCTGTCCTTGAGAGGCATCCGCATACCAATTTGATGTCTCTAGATGAAAAATGGGTCCAAGATAGGAATGGTGAAATAAACGAATTCATAAAACTATATAAGTCACTCAAGCATGAAAATTAGTTCAGACTAATCTACGTTTAGCTTGGGTGAGATACTCTACACAAAAATTCATCCAACTACCAGTTTTGATGAGTGTAGTTGAATGGGTCCTACTGTTAGATATGGATCGTTTAACAAAAAGATCTTTCCATTTAAGAGTAGCTATAACAAGATTTTCAAGATGGCTACCATGGTGGTCATATTGGATATAAGATCAGCACCATTTTATTTTAGGACCAACAAGACATTATAAGAGGTCTTCTGGCAAAAACCCCATGTATATATGACTTTCTGTTTTGGAGGAGTAACAATACAAATTGTTCAAACAGATTGCAGGCGTAAGAGCGAAAAGTGTACAAATTTCTTTAGCTCTTGTAAAAGTATTTATTTGTATTTATTTTTGCGTGGATGGGTGCAAGTGCTATCTATTATGCCTCATAATCTGACTAAACATATACCTGAAGTTGTTGTGTTGATGACCTGTGTAGGCATACTTTGTCCTATTTTATTTTTGGCATACATTTTAAATTCGTAAGTTATTTTCTGTTGTAGACCATTTAGTATGAAAGATTGCTTCTGTGTTTTTGTATCTTCCTGGATTTGATCTGTAACTACCCAGGTCCCATCTGGATATATTCTGTACTCAATAACAAAATACTGCGTGTGGCCACCCCAAAATCCTGGTATCCATTCCAATTTTACAGAGTCATATCTTCTTTCGGTTATTGAAAACTCAGTAAGAATACCAGGATGACCTGTTAAAACAATGAAAATGTAAAACTACACATATGTATGTCAACCCGTGAGCTTGATTAGATGTTTACCATCCATCTATAAGTCTATCCATCCGTAGATATAAATTTACAATATATCCCACACAGACCCTGATGAAGCAAATAATAATAATAATAATAATAATAATAATAATAGTAAAAATAATCATCATTATCATAATTATCATCAGCATCATCATCCAAACACAGATGGCTACACATGCACTGTCCTCATATGAGAAAGTACAAACGTCCAAAAGTGAGCAAGTAAAGGCTAATAACCATAACCTAACTGCCTAGCAATCACTACTGAATCAAAATTGGTTTCAAGGGCAAATCACACTATTCACATCTACAACTGGAACTGCTGCAGTTGTGTCGTATGCAAGATGGCCAGTGAAAAGCAGTGAAAATATCAGAATATCACTGATCTAATTTTGACATACAATGGCACCCTTTTTGATTGGTGTGGGGTGATTTTAGAAAGTAATTGATATATAAATGAAACAAAAATCTAAGTAAATATTGGTGCTTATCATATAGAGTAACTGTTTGTTTTTTGTTTAAATTACACTTATCATAATTATAATTATGAAAAGTATAAAAATGTCAAAGTTATCTTCTTTCTTCAGATTTTGGACTTGTAACGCAATATTAGAAAATCGAAAACTGGGATTTTTCCAGAAACACGGTATAGTGATATAATTACTAGTTGATTATTATATACTCAGCAAATTGCTATGTTACTGACATTCCAGAGAAGAACCACAGCAAAATGCTTTCCTTAATTGGAAACATACAAAATTGTTCTTATATTATTTCCTCCAATCAAGTGAAATTCCCAAATGGCACGTATTTCTGGGTTGCTTGATTTTATTGTCACATACACAAACTATACTAATCATTGACTGACAAGGTTTTACCAAAATCTTGAATATCTTACTGTTTTTATTTATTTACAACAAAGGTAAAAGTGTCTTATTGCTCTTCTATTCCACCATCTAAGCAAGGGAAATCAGCATTTATTTGATTTTACATTACATTTACTCTGTAGCATGCCAGTGAAATATATTTTACCCTGCTCTGTACATATGATATTCACCAGTACATAACTTTCTCACAAGCAGTATATATTGAAATAGATGCTCCCATTGATATAAAAAGTATTTGCTTCCTGAATGTAACAATTTACGTTGATCAGCTACAAATTTCAAAGTATCGATCTGTCTTTACATCTCACTCTCTCTCTCTGTCTTCTTGCAATATCGAATGTTTCTTATATATTGTATCACTTGCATACTTGCAACCAAGCATGGTGATTTTAAATACATCTGCATGAGTATCATAATAGGCGTTTTAGACCAAGCTCACTGATATAGATCAAAGCCTTTTATACCCCATGATTTTACTCTCAAATCACAAGCGAGTTTAATGTTTATGCAAGTGTGCGAACACATGTGGTGAGCCTCCCCACAGTAGGCGCACAGAAGTGAAGTTACTCAGCAGTCAGGCTAATGCACTGCTGGGCAGATTGATATACACTGGATAATAGTTACTTGATTTTCACTGACTGTAAATCAATTACTTGTTTTATGTCGCTAATGACTCGGTTTCATATCTGTGCATGGAGACATCGGTGCTTTTCCATTTCCGCAAAGCACAGTCTCAAACTCAACCGTACTATTTATGTTATCCTCAACAGCCTCCGAGTATAGTTTACTAATTGTATTAAAATTGCTTTGTGCTGCCGTGAGAAATTCTGAATAGATACGTATTCTTGAATGTAATCATATCAAAATTAGTTTGCTAGCACCATCAGAGACACAGGTTACTACTGATATAGCCCCAACAATAATTAAAATTGGCGCACCTATGATGGTTGCTGTGGTTGTGATTCCTGCCACGCCATGGCCAACAGTTGCTGCCGCATCAAGCCCATAAATCGCATCTACAACCACACACACGTGTTTGTATTTCATGAATACGGAGTTCTCGTGACAACTTCATCTTTTCACGTTCAGGTGCAACACACACACGCACTTCTAAGCAATTACTTTTTTTTACTGGTACAACTGCTATATAATCATTGAAAGTACATTCCTGTGGAATATTTAAATCTCCAGCAACTGTGCGTTATGAGGGTATGTCACCACGTTCACTTAGAACCATATTGATTATGTCCTATGGTTGTGTCTAAAATGATTGTACTTGTCTTCGCAAAAAAACTTTTACACGGACAAGTGCATCATTGTTAAATAGCAGTCAAGATATTTCTCTTCTTAGTTGAGTCCATGTTGGTTTAATTAATTCACTGGGGAATTTAACTAGGGTGGTTTCAGCAGTGAATATTACTTCATTGTTATTGAAGTGTTTTCATGCCTGGTGGTGCAGTCAATGACTGGGCCTTTTCATGTGTTAATGCTAAAATACCAAGCTGGCCTCGAGTTGGTAGTGGCACATCAGGGTGGTCCCAACGGTTGATTTATATATTACCCTCACGTAGACTATATTTGAGCGTATACGAGTTCCTGGTAAAATATGTTGTAAAAAACACAACCCTCAAATATCAAAATAAGACTAATTGCATGTTAATAACCACAGCTCAGAAATTGGCTTATATTGATCAGACACATCTTGAATTAAATCCTAAGAATACAAACACTGAAAATGTTTCGAATCATAAACTTCTTTGTACGCTTCTCCCTCGATAACTCGCTCACAACAGGGTCCAAAAACATACACAGGGTGCAAAAACGCACCACACTATAAGCAAGTTATCGAGAGACCTAAAGAAAGGAAGAATGCTATCCCCGCTAGCCATTGAGAAAAACCGGGGTGACAGGGGAAGGGTGGTAAGGGGGAGGTTAATGGTGCTGTTTAATGGCTGGATACTCATTTTATAATCGCGTTGGAAATAACTTTCAATAAAAGCTTTCTCTAATGAAGTTGTTCACTTATTTGTATAAATTACCTTTATTTTCAAGATACCCAACCTTTAAAAGATTATTAACTATATTTTCCAAGCGAAAAACATTGTGTATTACGTCACTGCTTTTGTTGTTGTTGATTCACAACAAAACAAGATGCCATTTGTTCAAAAACTATGGATATTTTTTTCGTGAAAGACCTGTCAACATCGAAACTCGGTTTTTAATATTTATTGGTCTATTAGTAAAATATTGATGCCGTGATTTCATTGCAAGTAATAGTGAAACTTTTTCTCATCCTTGAGGAAATCTCTGAGTGCCAATTCAGGAATTTTAAGTTCACTACAAACTCTGGAACTCGCTTCCCCATTATGAATCATATTTGTGAAACAAAGCTTTTAATTCATCAAGTACTTATTTCGCTTGGTTGCCTTACGATCATTGATCACATTTGTGAATGAGCAGGCTAATTTATGGTAGTTTAATTATATTACTTACATAATAATATTATGCCAATGTCCAATTGATCGATTGAAATGAGTTGACCTTACACATGACTGTGACCGCTTGGTCTTACACTGGTGAGTTAGGATTTGCAAGCCTTTTAACATTTCTTGTATTCCGCCCCAATTATTTGATTGACACAAAAGACTTAATTAACATAATAATACAAAACAGGTCTGCTCTTAACTGAGTGTAATGATACAACAAATATTTCCTCAAATCAGAGATCAAAACACGGTCGGCACTTAATTAGGTTCTCCCAGAAACGCATGCGGACATAACTGTGATGGTAGAATGACATTTTTCAAATCTGAATACAAGATGGCATATTACATTTATGATGATTTCAACTGAAGCTGAATGAAAAGATAGAACTAAAATACAAATTTCTCTTGACAAACTAATTTACCTGACATTTTGTTTACTTGGTACCTATTTATTAAAGTGTTGCCACCAGTAGGCATTAGTGACATAATCGTTGATCGAAATGTCATCGAATATTGTTATTTACAGTGTATTGAAAAATTGTTGTTTGGAAAGAAAATTAACAAAATATCTGACTTTTTATTAAAAGTTGATAATTTCATGATGTTGATTCAAATTTTCAGGTACTAGCCACATTTTGTTTATGGTAAAACGAGCGATATATTAAGGTTTCATTTAGCAATTTCGATTTTCTTAACGTTCAAAAAATAGGGGCCAACTTTTGGGGTATTTTCTAGTTAACAAAATGGGATCCACGCCTCACCCCGTGTTATAAGTGGGTTTGGGGACTAGCTTCAACACTACTCATACAAAACTTTTGGTGACTAGCCTCAAGCGCATTTGTTGCCGAAGCTACCATGATTTGGGACTGCCATTTTCTCCACAGGTCACCAAACACTTTTGCTGACCGATGTTGCCGTTGGCCATGAAGCCTGTTGTGGCTAGCAGTCCTACCCAATAACAGGCCCCAGCCCCATGATTGCCATACAAGCATGTGTGAATTTGTTGGCGCGTTTCAGCTGGCTTGAGGCGTATGGGTCCTCGGTCACATCGACATATTCCCACTTGGGCATTTCGATGAAAATAGACAAAAGTTTGTTCATAGAGAGCTTTGTGATAGTGTACCCCACATGGTCAAGCATGGTGGCATTGCTGCTGACCTTTCATATTTGCTAAGGTTGGTCTCACTAAGGTAGGTCAGGTAGATGTTCATGGCAACCGGAAATAAGCGTGCAAAGCCTGGGTCGTTATAGTCCACCTCGCCATGAGGTTTGTCATAGTCGCTTGAAATATATGTGGCACCTTCGTTGTCCAAAATGCCCTTGTCATTTAAGACATTCTCAACCTCCTCATGGAAATTATCATGTACATGCCAAAGCCTCATCCTTATTGTCCACCAGATGTGCTTATCTAAATCCTGGCACGTGGCCGCTGGCTTGTTTGCTACAAATGAATACCAAAATTTGTATACGACTAGCAGGCCGTGGGTTGAAAAGTTCTAAAGTGGAATGTACACCAGTACCACACCACTGTGCCCAATCAAGCCCCCTTATGAATAAATGGCCGACATCAGGCTACAACCTCTCCTCATATGGACGAGGTGCACACGACTTAAGATGACTTCCCAACTACACCGAGCATTGCCAAGATGTCCACAGGGTATCGTCCTTTGTGCGGGCCATCAGCTCGTTTTTTGCTGCCTCGTTGAGGGCTCCGGTGGGTATGCCTTTTGCGCACTTGCCCGAATATCATTCTTGACTGCCTTGTACACGTCGCTCTAGTTGAGTTTGATCTGGAAATCTTCCTCGGAGATGGCATTATCGTGCAGTGCTCAGGACAGGAGACATACTTGGTCGTGTTTTTTGTGTTTATTTTGTTGTTGTTTTCTTTTTAATTTTATTTTTCCTTTGCAGCCCCTATTCATGCGGAACGAAAGCTGTGCCCATGGCTCATCATTGTGGCACCCGTAGAGGTTCAGAGAGTAGAATAGTGTCAAAACTGCCAATGTTCTGTGTTGCATCCCTATGGTAAAAACCCCCGACGCATTTGTAGTTCAACCGACTGCTGCGGTGTCAGCTGTGAAGGAAACAATCATGGTGCCTGGCAACCCCTGATGTGCAAAAACCATGAGGTCATGGGGGCGGGCTCTTTGTGAGCACCCATAGATGTCTATAGGCATACCATGAGCTCTCTTCTCTATCTCGCTGATCTTCTTCAGGCAGTGTTGTAGGGAGGGTCTTCAATCGGTAACTGGGGGACACCTGAGGCTTGGTGGGCATTTTTATATTTCAGCAACATCTAATTTGTAAATATGATATAGTGGTGGCTCTATTCGGTCTGGTGCCAAAAAATGAATGACGGTAAGTTCCATAAGCCATAATAGGCAGTGGATTGATATAACATACATAGGGCCTCCCACCAATATCAGATTTGACTTTATACAGAATCATTGGTGGGGGACACCCCACCTCCTGAAAGTGCTGATCTAGGGATCCCTCCAGCTGGAAATTTGTAAGTATCCCTAAAGAATATCTGCCCCTGCCCCCCTGCAAAAAACAAAACAAAACAAATTTCTATATTTTCACAAGCTCAAGCAGTACCACCTGCAACCAATAATATACTTAGTTGCCGGAGACCCACGCAGTGTCAATGTAATTATGAAACAGGCTGAGCAGGCTGTTTTCACCGCAGAACAGAACTCACCGTTACCATAATGCCAGCATTTTTGTTTTTGTTTACACAGCCACGGAACCAACCCAAAACTTTTTAAGTATGAAAGCCCACACGCAGCAATTTATATACTCCCTTGTGGCCACTTCGCGCTCATCGACATAAGCCTCCATGACCAATTCTTGGGAGCTGTTGGGGTCCACCAAATTTAAGAGCTTGTTTGAGGCCATGTCCAGGGGGCTATCTATGCTGTAGCAGACCGTTAGTAACCTTGAGAGCGCCTTGGCGGTTCACATATAATTATAAGGTCACAACCATGGCATCGACATACTGTTTCCTAACCGCATTATGATCCCAGATTGGCACTAGACCAGTATTCTTTTTGCAGCCATGTTTAAGTCGCTGGCCATACTGTCGCCGGCCTTGTGACCTTAAGAGCGATTTGTTCATCAACATGCCTTTTTGCTCTTATGACTAAAGTCGTGCTTCTTGGTGCTGCTCATATATTTTTGCGGCGGCGTTTTCTGCCTGAACCGGATTAGCCATGCTGTGACGGGCAGCCTCCTTAGCCTATGCCCTATTCAACAGCTTGTTGCCACCATGCAGTGTGCTGTTGGCATGGAAGGCCGAGAGGTTATCCGGCGCTTCCATGTCACTCGGCCTGGGCAGCAGCAACGTGACTTCCATGCCAGAACTTTTCGGGCTCAGGTTCCCGTAGGCGAACACAACCAGGTCGTTTGGGTCTGAGGCTTTGAGACGGTTGCTGTAGGCCATGAGCTTAGCCTCGGTTGGATACTGGGCAAGGCGTAACTTGTTAACGAACGGCTGTGTCGCTGATTTCCCACAGCATGACATAGCATTCCTGATTGCCTACACTGGGCACGACCACATACTGCTTGTCCCATTTCATTCAACATATCAGGAGGTTTAGTAACAGCTGCGTCTTCCCGCTGTCTGAAGGGTCAATCGGCAACGTGCAGGCGTGTTTGGGTGGCAGTAACAAGTGATGATGCAGCGTTGCTGGCTGCCTTGTGGCCGAGAAGTCAACCACATCGATGTATACTATTGGATGCCCCGGGTCGCCGTCCAAAATGCCCACATTGCAAACTAAAGTCCAAAATGCTCACCGGCCATATGGTGATCCTTCCCAGCCCCGGTCATGTGCTTGGTGAGGGGGAACTTTACAGTCAGTGGGGAAAACATGTCCATGATTGTGTTGAGCTCAGCCGCAGAGAAGTGTGGTGGCAACATCTTGGCCAACTTCCGGAAGCTGCTGGGCCTGTGATGGGGAAAGTACCTGGCGGAGAAGTACATACCGCACCCCAACTACTGCTGCCTGGAAACAAGGTTCCACATCCATCCACCCCAATTTAGCAAGGCCACAATCAACCGCATGGACGCCACATACTACCGGTATAACCTGGCCTACTTGCACAGCCAAGACCTCCACGACCGGCACAAGGCTGACATGTACAGATCCATGACCTGAACGCCATCCAGGGGCCTACCATCGGTGAACCCTCAGCCACTGGCTTGTTTCAGGTGGAATGTAAGCCAAGCTCACAGTTGGTGGGCATGTGGCCATCTGCAGGAGGACCTGAGAAGTAGGAGCGATGGTGTCCCAGCTTGGGTCCTTCTACTACAGTCTTCAATGTTACTGAAAGGGAGTGGAGGCCGCCAAAAGCTGGCAATGGTCACCAGGGCTCCACAAGACGCTGCCAGGGAGTGGCTAAGAAAACAAGCTCTTTGGCAGACTTACCTGCTGGCACCAAGGTTCATTCCCGCCAAAGTTGTAGTGCATCTGCCCCTAACGAGGTACATCAGGCTGATCTCTTGTTTCTGCTGCATGATAAGAGTCAGATAATACAAGCAGGCCCATGACATGTGGCCTTACTTTCTCGCTAATGCGTAGTGGATTGACTGTTCCCCTCCCTCCAACAAAGATGCCAACCACGATTTGGTTGATGAGTCCGAACTTGACGACATCGGACACCTTCACTGGAAAGTTGATTTCATCGAACTTGAGCTCACCCAGGTATTCATGGTACTTTCCTAGCCTGTCAATATTGTTGTCCACGGAGTGTAGAGTGGACCGAATAGCCCACTCAAAACATCAGTTGTCGACATTTCAGATTTATGATAGTCTACAGCGGAATACATTTGGCATCGGTACATATCTCTGCCCTCGAAATGGGCAATACTTCAAAATAGGTGCAGGTTTATTCATATGAAATTACAGGCTGATCTGGACCAAAAGTCAGGTTGATTCTGAACATGTGAAATATTAGGTTTCGTCTTAGATTTAAATGTGACATTTACAATTATTTCAAATATGATATTTCTCATTGTTTTACATGTACAATGAGCAGCTGACAACTTCATTTAAGGAAACAAAACCCCAATTTTACGAAAGATATTGGCGTTGTTCTGTATACAAATCAAAATAATGTAAGACTATTTATCTTGCATTGCCAATTTAATAGTCAAATATTTTCAAAGCAGCTCATTCACCTTTGTGCAAAATTAAAATATTTTACTTTATTGTATTGAGAAATAATACAATATCTAATACTGAAAAAATATAAGTCTGAGTATGCCAATGCTTTTGTTAGATTTATGTAGGATTTGTCTTATCCTGTATACTGTATTATATACTAACAGAGCTAAGTAACACCTATATATTAAAGAATGAAACTGGATTCCTGTCAAATTTATGATTTAATCTTTATTACTTTTAACACAGAAAATGATAACGTAATGGCGATGGTATCTCTTTTGAAATACTCTGAAAATTATAGCAAAAGCGTATCTTCCCTATATGTAAAGGAATTACTGTTTGATGAACGCTGCTCTAATTGTCTCATTATCACCGTCTGTTTAATACCTTGCTTGATCAGTACGCCCTAAGTAATTTAATTCCAAACTATAACAGCGAGATCATCTAACCATCAATTTCCAAAGCCGGTTTATTTAATGCCATTATAATTAAAGCATTTTTGTCATTTCCAATTTACTGCATTTAATACCGTTCTACAAAACAAAATATAATGCTGATTTTAAATAGCTTTGTGATCATTTGGTTACATGGAATTGTCATTGCATTATATATATTTGCTAATATAATAAAATCTCTATTCAGAAGTCAAGCTTTTAATGGATTTAATATGTGCTTTAAATTAAATATTTACATTCATTAATATTGGCAAGATGTTCAAAGGTTAGAATGAAACTAAAATAAGTTGGCTAATAGTCCTAGATAAACATGGTGACAGCAAAGTGTTAATAATGTGTTACTCATCAATAACACTTTACACAATATTTATTTGGTAAATATAAAGCAAATAAAACATGATTTACATGAGAAATCAATAAATCCATGGGTCAATTTATATACATTACTGTTTTATAGTGCTGAAGGTCGGCCATATTGGACTAATTTATGCAAAGTTTCAAACTGTTTTTCAAAGATATTAATTCAAAGAATAACTTCATGCTTTCTTTTTGTAAACATCAAAAAGTTATTTTGGTTATACAAATGAAACAAAAAAGATCTAAATGCGATAGCTCATATCTGATTTGCTCTGATTTTTGGCTAGAAATTCATGAAGAACTATCTTATGTAAATTTAAAAGCTGAAAATCAACCTTTAAGATTCTCTTACTATGTTTGTGAAAACAGCAATAACTACTAAAATAAATCATGTATGTGTTCCATTGTTCTTCTTATAATATTTCACATAGTCCATCTCAGCCTGGTATTTGGTCCGAATGTGCCCATATAATTTGATCCGAATCAGCAAGTAATTTGGTCCGAATCAGCCAGCATGTTTTCAAAATATGTAGTTTTAGTTCCACACACCTCATGAATCTTGGATCACGGCTTTGGCTTGGGAGACCAGCAGATCGACCTCATCGGGCTGCATGGCAGTGATGGTGGGGCTATGGAAATAGATTGTGACTTAGACACCTTCAAGCTGGTCTGGTGGAGCTTTTTCGAGTTGGGCTACCAGCACAAGGCTAAACTTCATGCCGCCATGGTTGCTGATCGTCCTGCCGAGGTGTTCCCAGCACGTCAGGGAGCCATGGCATTAAGAAAACGGTTGCATCTGCTTCAAAGCTATGCTTGGCGGACACCAGGTCATGGTAGTCTTTCACAGATGTGGTGCTGACACCCTCTGATTCGCTAGTGCAGGTGGTACACAGAATGTGACCTGTCGCCGCAGCGCTAAACTTGGTTTTGGCGAAGTTGGCTGCCTGGCCCTGGCGGCCAATATTGCTTCCAGCATTCCACCGTTTTCACCCTCAGTTATTTGCCCCTTCCAGAGAAGCAATGGATGGCATCCTATTATAAAATATATACTAATCTCTATTTGGCTAGCGCCTATCATTGGCAAAACAACACCTCTAATTCCATGCCAGCAGCTCGCAAAGACCCTTGGCTTCTATCCGTTTCAGTTTTGTTACTTGCATGAGGTCTCTACAGTGTGGGCAAATGCAGTGTTTGGCGCCAATACTGACCCTGCATTTCCAGCAGTATTGCCATTCCTTTCCTGTTCCGTGAGGCATGAACCCAGCAATACGTGTTTGTACACCTCTAAAGCACAGCTCTTTACTACCCAGTTTCCGCCATGCACACATATTATTTCCCCAGTAAACCATGTTTAATCAATGCAATACTACATATCTGCGTGCATATCACAAACCATTTAATACCTCTAATTGGTTGAGCCTTGCTCACCAGATGCGGCATGCTAGCCACCACAGTCATCATGGCCGACTTCTATGCCAGTCATCAAAAGAATTTGGTGGCCTGTGCAGAAAATGGTATCCCCAAATCAAGGTAGTTTCAGTATCAACTGCACTCAAAGCTAGTCACCAAATGTTTTCTATGACTACCGGTAGTGTCAAAGCTAGTCGCCAAAATGTGGATGAGCCCAAATCTGTCTTTTACTACTAATGCAGCCAACGTGTCATTGTATAAATGTTTCCAGTTGACTAGAGAAATGCAAGCAAGAAATAACATAGAAGTTAAGTGTATTTTGCATCTTGATGACCAATATATGAGGAGGACAACAATATGTTAATAAGGTTTATTTCTGTACACTTTGGAAGAATATTTAATATACTGTTAAATATCGTGGGAATTCAAATTGTGATAAAAATCCCAAGCATATGCTGGGTGACAAAAATCACTTCATTAGCCATTGACTGAAACTGTAAGGCAGATGAGTATTAAAAGCTTGATCTAAAAGTTTTAGAGTTATTGGCAAATAAACGGTAGGCTTACTTTCTGGTATGACATGGAAGATACGATCATTATAGATTCCAAAGCTGTTAGTCATATTCACAAGGTAGTCTCCAAAATCTCCCTGATTGCCAAGATGTACTGTGATACTAGAAAATAATCCACTGGAGGAAGTGGGTTGCTTTGGAACCTGCTGCCATATGTCTGTCTTTGCAGCCCTATGATACCACATGATGTCTGTTGGCTCTGGGTAGGCTATTATATTGACTTCCAATGTGACATTGTCATTCAGTGCTTTATAGTACTCTGTTGAAATGTTCTTTCGATAATCAAGCCTTGGACTACCTACATAGAAAAAGAATGACAAACTAGGCATTACCAAGGCAGATCCAATTATATTTGATGGAGTTCAAGATCAATATGTGGTACGATGTTTTGCTTAAAAAGAGCTTTTTCGTGTTTGAAAAGTAAAGTATATGTATGTGTAATGGAAAAGGGATACAAATGAACCCCATGAACTTCCTCTAAATTCTCACTGATTGATATTCTTTCAAGAGGGTTGGTTTGTATTTAATCTGACGTGTTTCTAAAACCATTTGTTCGCTGATGACATCAAAAAGAATATTCAGTCAATGATCAACTCCAGTTAAGTTTATCTAAGGCAAAAAGAGGGAAAAAATCTAAGCTTAACATCATTGTCTTCATCAGATGTTATTTTTAAGTGCAATTACTTCATGTTCCTATTTACAGTAGTCAATTACATAAATTTTTTTGCTAGTACAATATGATAGTTTCATATTCTAATCCCCAAAATTAATATCCTTTAAAGTTATATATGACATGATTTTCATTATTTTCCTAAAACATCCACCAATGCAACTTGTGTCGCATAGGAATTCTGATGAATTTTCACCCTTTAAATAATGCTTCATCCACAGGAACCTGAGAAATACATAACTTGGGTATAATATCAAATTGTTTCATGAATTATTCAAATCTAAAAGTTAAATATTCAGCTTTCACCACTTTTTGCTGACATTTACATGCAAATCTGTACATAAAATCTCTCATGTACACATATATACACACTTTTATTTTTTTGCATATTAGGAAGTGAGTGTGGAGTTACTGTTTCAGTGTTAGTTCAAATACATTGTACACCTACTACTATACTTCTGTAGATTTGTGTGCACGCATATTCTATGTTACATTGTTATCTTTGTATATTGCTTTATTATCATCTCTGATTTTCAGATAAAGATGGCAATGTGTGTTTGTATGTGTGCTTCTGTGTCAGATCTTGACGTGTACATTTTAGACTGTGTGTGTGTGTGTGTAAATGTTGTACATAATCAAGAGCTTAAACGTAAATTAAATCTTTATCATTATCATAACAAAAAGTAAAGTATTGAAATTACTTAAAGGGTGAATACATATTAACAGGCAATCAAAATACAACATGGTCGCATAATGGAAAAACTGAATGACCTTTTAATTTTCAAAATTAAATGAATGTTGCTGCTACCCAAGTGTAGGTCATCTAAGTACTTTGATTGCTTGTTACTAGTAACTGTGTGGAAACAATTTGTATCTGAGTTTTCACGGCCATGACCTTTGATATTTTGACCAAAAATCAAAAGTTGCTTTTGCCGACAAGTAAACTGAACTAAGACTGTAACTTGCAGTATTGTCCATTTCAAATGGGTTAATGGACTCATTGCTTTTGCTATAATGGTGCATGGACTTAAGTGTTTTAATTCTGCAAGTACCCAGGATTAATTAAAACTTTCTGCTCACACACCTGTGAATTTATTGTGTTTTCTAAATATAAAATTGTTTGAAAATTTGGACACAAATGATGTCATGACTCTCCCTATGACATAGTGTTACATTTTCAGCAATTTGTTTTCCAGGCTTTTTCGAAATTGGATAACAATCTTGTATTTGAGGATTCAAGAACGTTAATGCGGTTTTACTGTCACAAACATTCCTATATAGCAACTCTGCTGATGCTTCACTGGTATTAGCATCATCACAATTTCAAATACAATGCTGTTATCCCCGTCTTTTGTCTCATTAAATTGTTCCTATTTTACATTTACCATTTCTTTATACTTATTATCTTTCTGTCTTTTCCATCTGTATAATGATGTGTAAACTCTCAGTATCCTATATACTACCAACCTCATTATAACATCAATATTTGACAGATGTAAATTTTACAACTAGATTGTTCTTTATGATGGAAAGTTTCAGCATATTCTACTTGATTTCAACATATTGCCAGTTATATCATTTGTTTTAGAATAGGAAACACAATATTTTTTATTAGTTTTCATGAATCAGTCAATGTCTAAGGTGTCTACTGAGGTATTCTGCTGTGCCATGAAAATGCTAACAAATATTCATAAAACAAGAGTCCCATGTTTGCTTGAGGTTGACAACACTGCTGACATCTACAAAAAAAGGTCAAATGTAAGAGCAGTTGAGAAAGAAATTTGTGTTAGTAAGCTGATTTTTATAAATTTCTTTACATTATATCGACTAATTGTGAAAAAAGTTGTTTTGAAGTTTATCCACTCTTTCTAGTTTCAGTCATATTATCTATAAAGCATTGGACCTCTGAGAAACTTGTATATCTGGAAATAAATGGTCAACTCATTGAAAATGTTGTTACGTCCAGGGGTTAGAAATAGTAATAACAGAAAGAACGACTCAAACAAGCTTTCACAATTTCTAAATTATAAGTTTAATTTCCTAAAATATTAAATATTTCAAACAAACAAAGCGACAGAATTAAAAATAACTTACAGTTTTAGAAATTCCTAAATAATCCTAAATGTCCCATTGAATTTTAGTAATCCGGTAATGTCCAAGGCTTATTCTAATGAAATCACTAAAGTGCTTATATGCCACAAGAAACACAGTTTTAAACCCAAATGTTATTAATCCCAGAGAAACTCCTGTGAATGTAATATATTGTTAAGTTGCTTGAAGAATAGTACTTAAATCCAAAATGTTCTATGTAGATAATAGATGTTCTCCAGCTGATTTTACTAACAACAATAATCTTCCTCAATAACCTTATGATTCTAGAGAACTGCTAAAGAATGAGAAACGCAGTGACTAAATCCTATTATATAGCCTCTTACTACGCACAAGGGAATTTAAAACTCTAACACTACGACTTAGAATGAGTTCAGTCAACAACCTTCTTTAACCAATCAGAAACTAGGTCGCGCAAGTTACTGCTTGTAGTGCCTTTGCACTACAATTAAAATATCTTATTTCAAATCAACAAGATGTTGACATAGGATTCAGGTCATAAAATCTGCACGCCGTACCACGTAATTCACCATTGTGGGTTAAGCTAACCGACACAATTAGTGATTTTCCCTGGACATAGCATGACTCATATAAACATATTGATGTACATTTGTACTTTACAAATAGCGTAGGCTATTGAACTAAGGAATTATAATACAAAATGATTATAAACCCAAATGAAAGCTATTATAATTTAAAGATAATACATAATGACGTAACAATGTAAAGGAAGAAAACCTTTTAGGGGTGATAGCTGTAAGTGATTTAAGTGGGACAAACATATTGACTATGTCTGTAGATTTCTATCGAGTAAAATAACTTTATTATGTTTAATTAAGAAATACCTACCCATTTAAACAAGAATAATGTTATACAATTCCTACATTTTATCAGTTATTCACTATTGTTTGACAATGTGGGGTAACTGCCCTAAGAGTCAATTAGAAGGAGTAAACACGATACAAAAGATAGTAGCTCGCCTACTTATGAATGCTCCTTTTGACACACCATCTAGTATTCTTTTCCATGACCTGAAGTGGCTTCAAATAAATGACAGAATAAACTTTAAAAAGGAATACTTCTTTACAAATGTATAAACTGCAATATGCCCGAATATATGAGAGAACTATTTGATGAAAATGCTCGACCTTACATGGCCACTTGAAATTTCCAAAACCCAATTCTGAACAATTTTGATGTATTTTTATAATATTCTGGAACAAAGATATGGAATTCTTTGCACACATCTGTTAGATCAGTCACTTCTGTTGAAAGTTTTAAAGATAAATATCTCAAATATATTCAGCTTGATTTTAATTGATTTGTACATGTCATTATATTTTTGTAAAATTCTTGTTTCTATTCCAACAGTTATGTCTTTGTGCATGCTAATCTGTCTTTTGTTTCAAAATGATTGATTATGTTCAGAGTAATGTATAGTCATATCACTTGATTGCTCCTTGCTTAATGTTGTGACTTCACTTTGTTTGCTCCATGTTTTGTTAGTAACATACATGCATGCAGACTATAAGAAAGTAGCTGAGGACCGCACGGAACACTAGATACATTTGTATTCTAATTGAGATAACCTTATTAAATAAAGAATTATTATCATTATCATTAGTATTATTATTATATTCACACTTGCCAAATCATGTATCATACAAAATATACAATTCTGAACTACCAATCCCAGCACCCAACATGGTCATGTTTGAAAACAAGAGGCCCAGTTTGGCCTGATATCACTCATTTGGATAGTTCACTTATGCCAGCTTGTAAATGCAAATTCCTACATGTATTAAAACTGTAGATGGGAGAGAAAAGCTTGGAGCTCGTAGTTGTTATATTGTCTATTATTGTTGGTGTAATTTATCTTCTTTCTTAGACCAAATATATTTAATCACTTTCTTATCATAAAATGGACAAGCCATTTATACAGCTAGCATTGTCCCCTGGATCTCTGCCAGACCCTGGGGACTAGGCCCTGATTTATCATTTAGAAACTGTTCATAACCCCACCCTAAAAATGTATATACCTACTTGGCATTACAAGGGGTGTCAACATGTGCAGTCAGCATGGATTCCTGGTTTGTCCTTATTCTCCTGCAGCCCCAGCCATTGAGTCATAACTTGGAAACCCAAGGCAGCTGCGGTAGCTAAATATTTGTGTATAGAAGGTTGCAGTTTAAATTTTCACCATTTGATCAGCCTGGATCAACTACCGAATTTCACAGGATTATTATTTCATATCTGGAAGTGTCTTAGTAGGAAAGCATATTGGGTTATATTGTCATGTTTTATTAAAATATAAATATACAAAATATCCATTTTAAATAATTTGTGAGCAATAACACTGACTATAGGAAATGCCTTAAAATAATGCACAATATATATGAAAACATATAAACAACAAATATTTCAGACACTTTAATACTGTTCAGCAATAGTAGCAACCATCAAATTATATGTAATCAAATATATCAAACTTGCTTCAAAAATATTCAATAATTTTAAATATGGTTAGAAATAATTCTCTGCAAATCTATTTGTAAACTTGGACATGGTTTTTACAAGAAATATGTTCTCAAAAAAGTTGGTGTCCAGCATGCTAATTACTGAGCCATAACACTAAAACCCGTTTCACCTACAGCATTATAATAATGCATTGGTATTTTATAAATTAGTCTTGTAAATGCCAAAATATTATCAAATTATTATCAAGTTAGAATGTTACTTGTTATATTATTATTTTATCATTGTCTTCAGTTTAATTATTATCATTCATTATCTTTCCTAATTAATGTGCATTTTAATATATTTGTATAACTTTTTCTATAGAAATTCTGGGATCTTGTATTCTAAAATTAACTTTTTATCTGTTTTTAATCTAACCCATTCCTATACAAATTATAATGTTATATATTTGATAGTAATGCAATAAAATGGTTATCATCAAATCAGTCTCGCAGACTGCAAAACATTGATATTGGATGTGTACAACCCGATTCATTCGAAATTAAGCCTTCCCAAGGACTCTATGTTAGGACAACTGCTCTTTCTTGGATTCATCAACATTTCAGTATGCACAGATCATACAAACACAGACATATCTGCAGATGATCCAACAGTAACAGCTTCAGTTGGTCATGTATATGCAATATAGGTCTTTTTAACTCTGATCGGAAAAATGCTAAGATGTTGTAAAAACAAAAGAAGATGTTTATAAGTAAATTAAGAACAAAATGGATGGTACTAGCCTTGTTTAAGAATCATTTCACCTCTGCGATAGCTTTCAACTTGATACTAAATTTCCAAGTGATTGACCATGTTAACAAAGCTTTTACGAGTGACAGTTGAAAGTGATTTAAAACTAAGTCAAGATGTTGACTATGCAAATTAAGGAAATAAATACCCAAACAAACTAGAACAGTTTACTATAAAGCATACATTTTGCCTGTTTTTGACTACTGCTAACAAGTATAAACAAGATTCATTAGCAAGCTGCTCACTTACTTTTGGATGCTCCTTTTGGCATAATATTTGAAACTCTATTATATGAATTGAAAGGGTTAAAAAAAAAAGTAACCAAATAACCTTTCATAAGTATTACTTGTTTAAAATGTGTAAATTATTATATGCCAAAACAAATGGAGAAAAAAAAAACTAGTGACCAATATTATCAGTCCAATACTTTAAGAACAACCTCACAAGTTCACTTGAAATGTCCAAAACCCAATACTGAACAGTTTGGGTATAGTTTTAAATGTTCTGGAGCAATGACATTATTTGCCGGGACATATTAAATCAGCAAAATCTGATGAAAGTTTTAAAAGAAAAATATTATATATGTGTGAACCACGCTTTTTGAATTTGTCATTTGCTTCACCTATACACATGGATAGTTTATATCTCTAGTGCTACAGTAGTGGCTCACTGATCTGCCTAGCTGCTGGTGTCACTACTGCAGCTGATTTGGGGGCTAACTACCAGAGCCTGCTGCTACTGCTGCAGCTAAATCATTACTTTTTAGCTGTATGATAGACTGATTATTAAACTAAAACCATGCATATATAAAAGCTATAACTACCTAAGCTGTTTATACATGTGGCTGTCTTGTCCACACTTCGCTGTCTTCATCATCAGATTCTGTCTCAATTTTGGACAGACTTGACAAAGAAGATAGTTCAATGTCATTACCAACACTTCTTAATTCAATATTGCCAAGTTCATCCTCAGAAAAACCTGACAATTCGGATTCTGAATCGCTAGCGTAAGCAAAAGCAATTGTTCCACTGTCAAATGCGAACGCATGTATTAACTCACACGTGGAACAAAATTGCAACAAATCCCTGTATTTAGTAAGAATAATCATTTGTTAATTTGATTTTGATTGGTTTAATGTCCTTTAACTTCCAATTATTGACCAATAAGACTGATTGTAACATGAACATACAGAGCGGCTGTATCCGTCGCTGAGGTATAGGAGCATAACCAGCCAGCGGATAGTAGTGCTTTACTTACAAGCAGATTTATCAATCACTGGGAAGGCAAGGCACATTTATACAGCGGATATACACGCGAGTCGTACTTAAAGAGATATCACCATTTTTTGTAATATGTATTTAACATAGTTGATGCTTTCTCCAATTTAATGCTTGAGACCTAATTGCAACACTGCTGATCATTATGCAACATTCTGTTCCTGAAAAAGACGTTTCTGATACACAAACAGATTACTAGAGGGCATTTGCATTCTAATTACACTACCCTCAATAAATAAAGTACTATCATTATTATGATTATGATTATTATTATTATGAATATGATTATTATTATTATTATGATTATTATGATTATTATGATTATTATTATTATTATTATTATTATTATTATTATTATTATACATTTGATAGTGGATCAGCATAATTTTTAAAATGTGGCAAGGCCTTAAAGTCAGTATTGCCAAATTTGTTTAAAATGTTTTTGAATGGATTTTGAGAATTGTTAAGTTGTTTGAAGGTTTTTGTAATTTGTTAAACATGGCCATATCTGATGCCAGATCAGCATCATCTGTATAAAATGCACAGGCTTTCATACCATGATACTCCTTGCCAAATTGGGCTGAAATTGGTCCAGCAGCTTTCAAGAGGAAGTTCAAAATAGTCAATGTTGCTAAATGAGAGACACATTACCATACTATGGACTGCAGATCTTATGATGAAGTCGGTGGCAGTCATCTTAAATACATATTTTCATAGTAACTGCTTTATAAAAAATACCCAATACAGAGGCAGTTGAAGAGGCAGAATCCAGGCTGAGACACAAAACATGACATGGTAGGCACAGTAGCAACAGGAAGGTTGGGATTGGTGAAGTCTGAAAAGACCTACATGGCAAGCAGCAAGCACCAAAGTGAAGCGTGCAATGGTCCAGAAAGATGTACATCTTGCAGAAGAGGAAGACAGGCAATTTAAAGATGTCGGCATGAGGAAGCAGGGAAACTGGCTATGATGGGAAGCTGTGAGGTACACGAAACTGTCTTGGAGTGACATTTGGAGAGTTGATGCCCAGAAAATCAGCTTCCTCTTACGCTTAGTGTATGATGTTCTTCCTACACCAACAAACCTCAAGACGTGGGAACTAACTGGTGACCCAAACTGTAAACTTTGTGGGAGACTTGCACATTTTAATCATGTGATGTCATCCTCCAATGTAGCTCTAATAGATGGTCATTATCGATCGCGCCATGACCAAGTGTTTGCTGAGATTGCTGCCACTATTGATATAGCCCGAAGAAAGAAACACCAAGTGAAAAGTGGTCCCAACTTCATCAGCTTTGTGAGAAGCTGTGAGACATAAAGGCAAAAAACTGAAGCCAGAGGCATCTTGACAACAGCACATGATTGGAAATGCAAGCAGATGTAAAAGGGCAGCTGAAGCTCCCAAGAGACATCTGTAACACCAACTTCAGACTTGATATTTTATTGTGGTCAGGAGGTACCAAGCAGGTGATTTTGATGGAACTGATAGTGCCATGGGAAGCGAGAATGAAGGAGGCCCATGAGAGGAAATTGGTCAAGTATCAGCCACTCATCCACGAGTGCCAGCAGAATGGATGGAAGGCCTGGAATCTACCGTTAGAAATAGGATGCCGTGGCTTTGCAGCACATACCTTTTGGCGTGCCTTGGGAGTCATCGGGATTACAGGACTTAGCCGCGGGAATTTAGTCACCAAGGTTGGCAAACATGCCGAGGAAGCCCTGATGATGGAACCGGTTGCAGTGCAGAACTGTATATATATATTGTCAGTATGAACAAGCCTGAGTAGATTGTATGTGTTATGCAATGATCATTTAAACTTTGCAAGATTCCGTTAGAATCCTGTAGTCACTTGTCTTGTTCCAACCTGGGACACCCTTATATTTTTTCTCTAGTGGCATCCACTATGGTTTGCCCAGTCTCATACTACTGTGATACCTCCAAATCCCACCATAATATATTTCTAGTGTGACCCTGCTGTGATACCACAAATCCAATCATTTTGTTCTGATAAAATTTACTTGAATGTGAAAACCACTTGAGTTAACTAGCTTAACTTTGTATTTGCAAAGTTGACAGTCAAAACATATGGCACAAAGTGAGACAAATGTTGGCTTCATTACTAACAGAGTCCCTTGAAGGGACTGATGCTCTATTGTCCAAAAAGAGTTTCCAGGTATGCAGGCTAAGATTGTTTTTTTTTTAACTGATGAGGTTTGAAGCTATCTATGCTATTCTGGAATAAAATTTTCAAGATGGCCACCATGGCTGCCATATTGGAATAAGATCAGCACTATTTTTATTTAGGACCAACTTCATATCATAAAAGAAGTCTTTGGGAAGTCAATAACCTATGTTAGTATGATCATATATTCGGGAAGAAAATCTATATCTTTCAAGATGGCCATTATAGTGGCCATACTGGATGCATACAACTTTCATTTAGGACCATCTAGATCTTATAAGAAGTATTTTTGTAAAAATCCCATGTCAATATAACCCTCCATTCAAATGAATCAGTACTAAAACATTATCAAGATGGCCACCATGATGATCATATGGGATATTAGTTGGAAATCGTTTTTATTTAGAACCAATCAGACACTACAATAAGTCTTCTGGTGAGAACCACATGTTGATATGACATTCAGGTTAGGAGTAGCGATACAGATTTTCAAGAAGGATGAGATAGCAGCCGTAATGGAAGTCCGATTTTCACGTTTTTTAGTTAAGACCAACTAGACATCATACGAAGTCTTTTGGTGAAGATCTCATGTCAATATGTCGATCCATTCATGAGAAGTAGCGATAATAAGATAGTGAAGATGTTCACATTGGCAGCCATATTGGACATCAGACTGCCACCATTTTCATTTAGGAATGACTAGGCATCATAAGATTGCTTCTGATGAAAACTCCATGTCAATATGACTTTCCATTTCGGTGAAACAGTGATAACAAGAACTTCAAAACAAATGCCGTGGCAGCCAAACTGGATGTCAGATCATCATCTGGTCATTAAGGACTAACTAAACATCATGAGAAGTCGTTAAGTAAAATCCCCATAATAATATGCCGATCCATTCAGGAGGAGCTGCGATAACATGGTTTTCATAATGCCACTGTGCTGGACATACTGGCTGTCGGAGCAGCACTTTTTCAATTAGGACCAACTAGACCATGGGATGAATGTGCGTGTAAAGTTTCATGACAAACCTCCAAGTAGTTTGGGAGGAGTAGCGATAACAAACTTGTGCTAATAGATGGATCGATGATGAACAACTAGTTCTCCCACAGGTTCTTCTGGTCTATGACCAGTATAGCTAAAACTCAACATGCATGCATTTATCCTTTAACTGATGTCAGAATCAGTATGCCCCAAGAATCAATTACAAACTGAAAGACTGGAAACCTAGATTGGTGGAAATGCTGGTGCTACTACCATATTTTCGGCACGTTTATGGACACTGATTTCGGACACCGTAATTTGTTTGCAAAATTAATATTTAAATGCCTTGTAGTTTTCAGATGTTGCTCGACTATAATTTTGTTCAAGAAAGCATGTTTTCGGACACAATCTAAGAAGATCTGCTGTCTTGTTTTCAGGTAAAAGTCTCAGTGTGTTTGTCAGTAATTTAACAGACTGATGTAAAGTTTGCTTCATTCGGTCGGCAATAAATATTTAATGCGATCATGAACTTCCATGAACTAAAATAATTTAAAAGTTTGAAATGCATGAGCTCCTGTTTAATCAGAGATGTTGATCCCTACCGGTTGTAGAGTGTGTACTTGGTGCATCCAATAAAATTATATATCTTTCTGATTAATGTTGCTACTAGAGAGCTCTAGATCAGATTAAACGATTTATATTATCTGATACTGAACCCAAATAATGTTGTGGTCCAGTTGGTTAAAGTGTGTAGACACTGGGGTTTCGTTCTTATTACGGATGTCCCTTAAGTGTTATTTTATTCTCACTTGCAATTCCCTTTTGATCTCACCTACATATTGTTTGCCACAGACATAGCAGGTGAGTAAATAAATAACGTTACATGTTGTACAGCGACCTCTTAACATTTTAAGTATATCTGAGGTTTGTAAATGTGCTTCTAAATATTTAGATGTATTCATTTTCATTCAAAATGTGCAATTAATGGTCTCGCAATCTAGTACTTTGTTTGTGAACGTTTTGCCCGTAATACCTGGGTGTTGATTAGAAAACTTAGCTCTTAGCAATTGGTTGCTTAATTTAGAACCAGTTCTCTATGCAAAGATAAGTTCCATTTGGAATGTCTCAGGCAAAGTCAGGTTGACAATAGGCCAAATAGATCTTATTGCACATTGGAGAAAATAATTATTTTTATCATAAGTAAAGATAGTTCGTCTCACACTGCTAGATTTATTAACCTTCTATGTAGGATTACATAGATCAGAACGGTTGTTTAAGTCTTTCTTTCGTTAAAGCCTCTATTAAAGTTGAATTGGGTAGCCTATTGTTTTATAGATTCGAAGTGTGCACCTCAAAGTCCGATTCTTTAGTACATATATACATTTAATTCATAACAGTTGACCGTACATACTTGATTTATTTGCAATGGTAGGGGTGGTAGGAATCATAATGTAGATATCAATGTTTATCTGTAGGTTTACAGCATAAATCTAATAATATTGTATTATTTTCCCGAAATACCGTAGTATAAAGGAATGTGATTTTTTCCTTGGAGTATTCCATTGTAAATGTAATGGTTTAGTGATAACTATTACAGTATAAATGGAATTTGTTTTATTCCAACTCGGATCCTGTCCAGATCATAACAATGACATATATAAACCTCAGATAAATAAAAGGTGTATATGGTGCTGATTTCAGCAGTTTTCGTTCAAGATCACCCATAAAGATATTGTCATATGACGGGACCACTTTTGGTTCCTATACCAGTGCCGCCAAGTTGCAGGTAACAGGAGTCATAGAAGGTAAATTTATTGTAGTGTAGCAACAGTTTGAATAGGGCTAAGATACTCTGATTGGAGAGACGATAATTGGGTTTATTTGCAGCCATAGTTTTGGGTATTGATGTTATACCTTCATGGTTGGGTATGTTAATGTATAAGGAAGTGACGTCCATTGTGACCAAATCGAAATCGTCTGATAAATTATGGACAGCTTCAATCTTATTGATAAAATACCGTGGTTTCTTTAATATACGAAGGGATCATTTTGACAAACGGTTTGATATGTTCGTCAATTAGATTACTGATTTTTTCAGTAGGTGAATTGTTTCCACTAATAATAGGTCTTCCTGGGATTTGTCCAGGAATAAGGTTCTGAAAAACCTTATCATCTAATTCCCCTTTATCATGAATTTTAAGATAAGTTTCAGTAAGGTCATTCCTTGTTTTAATATAATAATTCTCGTCATTTAACTGTCTTAAAGTTTCTCTGATGTAATCATCAGTGTTCATGATTACAATAGCAAAGCCTTTTATCGGCTTTTTATGACAATGTTTTTGTTATTGCGTAGTTCTCGGAATGCCTGTTTGTCTTTTTTTGAGATGTTCAGGTGATGACTCCTTTTATGTTTCAAATTTAACATTGATAATTTTACCAGTTTAGAGAAAGCCTCAACGTATTCATTGTGGTTTGGAGATATCCATGTGCTTCTTTGTCTGAATTGACGTACTGTTTCGTCTTCGAAATATTTTGTGTCATCATTCAGTTTCGGTTAGTTATGAAAAAAGTGTTTCAACTTGATTCATTGAAAAAAATTGATCCGAGTTCTTATGATTTTTAATTTAAAATCCTTTGTGTCAATTGTCATGAAAAATTCCTTGATATTTTATGCAAAATCCCAGTTGTACATGTCTATTTCAGGATATGCGAATGCAGGTTCCCTC